>RDPX01000076.1:1880889-1950921 GCA_003991215.1 Morbakka virulenta | reverse complement strand
GGGTGAGCCAAAAGAAGAAGGCGGATCCATGACCCGGGGAGGGGTGGCTGACCGGGTAGTACGCCTTGCCAAAGGGCATCCCGGAGACTATGCAGGGCAGGGTCGTCTCTTTCCCTGAGGTTCGCAGTTGAACCCGCATACCCATAAACAAGGAACAATGCTCTTGGGACAACGTAACCCAGTGAGGGAGGCATTTGGGTGCTACACCTTGCCCAAGGGTGACCCAGCACAACAGCAGTTAAGAGGTAGTGCCATTCTCCTCAAAACCCCAGAACTCCCGAACTAGGGTCCTGCTGCCGGGTGCAGTTTAACGTCATACCCAGGACGTATTCCTATATCTGAACATAAAAAATGCCAAACAATTTATAAAAATGGAAGCTTTCAAGATAAAACACTTACTTTATATCTAGCATTTCATACAGGTTTCTCAGAAAAGCGAGTTCCAACATATTATCTTGGGTGGCCAAGGAGTTAACGTAAATCATTACGTACTCGCGGCTTGCGATTGGATCCATTACATGTACAAAGTATGAGACGGCCTAGAAAAAAAAAGAAAGTAAAAATAGAGATTAGTTCACGAAATTCAAAGTTATAATAAAAACTGAATAGGCTTTATTGTTTTGGCAAACCTGGCAATTTATGTCAGACTGGACACACCAGGGCCGGAGAACCGAGTATTAGTATACTGCAGTTGGTTGCCCAGGGTAGGCTGGCAACGAGTTACTAGAACTCTTCTCGAGCCGCTCTGCAGAATGAGATTGCAGAATTAAAGAAAACATAAGAAAGAGCGTAATTTTTATCTGGCTGAAAAGCGACTTTGTTACGTGGCTGGAGTGAAAAACGAATGGTCGTACAAGTCGGTATTGACTGTCAAGCAGAAATATGTTTATTCTTCTTATCAGAATGAGTCAATCACCCTGAAAATGTCAACAAGAGGGGTTGGAGAGAAATCCTGAAAAGTAACCGGCTTAATTAAAAAAATAGCAACAGCTTGGTGACAGCAATTCTAAGCTTAATGCTTCTGATATGGTTTATAATCAAACTCATACGCGTACGGTTACAGTGCAATATCACGTGTGCCTAAGTAAGGACTCCATGAACAGAACTATCGTAACATTCTATGGAAGCAATATGCAAAATCCACATTTCACAGGTTGCAAAATGGGCAGGGGATTATTAAATTTAAAGAACGACTTGGATTTCAGTATAATCGATCTAGACCAGCCAGACGCCTCATAGTCAAAACGAAAACCAAGGAATGCATTGAGGCTCTAGTATCAGTCTATCAAAGTTTGAAAATGTGATATGATCAAGTTTCATATGACTATCTGTTCCAAATATTAGCACCCGATTTACAGTACATATTTTCATGTTACTCCAGCGGTGGCAGAGGGGTTAAATCAACAGACTACCATTGAAGAGTTCCGTGGTCCCAATCCCTGGCACGCGCCTGGAAGTATCGTACCCAACTTGTTTTTCCGTTATAAGTAACATACTACTGAGTTTAGTTATATTTTCGGACATAAAATTAGTAGAGGGAAGAAAGCAAATAAAAATAAAAATTCAAAAGTAACCCTATGCACTAAAGTGACTTTAAAGGTTTGAGTAGGGTGATAGACCTTAAAAACCCCACCCCCCAAAAGATCAGTCTATGAGATAGAGCCCCCGATACGGCTGAAAAAAAAGTCTGATGCTCAAGTCGGTTGTCAAATGCGACGCCAGGAGCATCCATTCCTCTATAATCCCTACCTTGATTATGTACTCGAACATGCGCAATCAACTGGACATTAACTAACACTCGTGATTCAATGTTATCGTAGCATCCTATATAACTGCACAGAATGAAAGATCGCCGATAGTGAAATTAATCATTTCATAGATTCTATATGGTGCGGATGTCGCGCTGTTCTGATTCTTCACCAAAACTCCAAATTACACGTGTAGAAGATTTTGTCTAGCAATCTTATTAAAACTAAAACGTACGTATTCTATGACTGACCATGAACAAATGCTGTTTAGGACTCAATTACAACAGAGAATGTTTTGCCGTTTCCACATATCTTGAACAATTTTTCAAGGAGAATATATCGAGTGTTTCACAGACCACAGGGTGTAGGAAACAACAGGGCAATCTAAAAATTCGGGCGGCGTACTGACTCACAATGTTAATCCGCAAACACGGCTCCCCGAGTTCTTGAAATACCAGACTGGCGCCTGGAGTGGTTGCTTGTCTATACAGTATTTCTATTTTCATTGAAAATAGAAATACTGTATAGACAAAATAATCCAGATTCTTGCAGAATCTGGATTATTTTGTTGATGTTCAGTACGGATTTAGGAGATTTTGCCCTACTGATTACCTTTTAAATGTAATCACTAAACGTATTCAGGGATTTATGTTGACGGTAAACCTATTCATGTTGAAGGTAAAGGACGTGCTATAACTTATGGGTATTTTCCAGGCAATTGGTAAGGTGTGGCTTGCTGGATTGCTTTCTAGCTTTCTGGTGATGGTATTTGTGAAAGGGTCTTAGGAATTGCCGAGTCCTTTCTCTCAGATCGCAAAATGCGTGTCACCATGGACTGAATTACATCTCATGAGTATTCCACAAATGCCGGGGCTCCTCAAGATTCTATTCTTGTTCTATCCCTCTTCCTCCCTCACATCAATGATCTTTTGGGTAACTATCTTCAGTTCAACAACATCTATGCTGACACTAACGTGTACTTTGGCATAGGTAACACGGCAATTTACAGTGTGACCTTCAGAATTTCGGAGAATGGGGAAGAAGTGGTTGGTTTCTTTCAATACAGCTAAAATGCAACTGACGTCATTTAATAGTAAGCTGGGTCCTTATCTCCCCCCAAATATTTATGGAATATCATTCTGGTGTTAACCCCGGGGAGATTGTTTCTCCTCCTGAGGAATCTTCATCAATACGGATGCACTATTTGCCATTATGTTCAGATCTTTCTTGGGGTTCTTATATTCAACCTATTCGCAAGTCTGCTTCTTAAAAGGTTTGTTTCTTGTATTGCATTAGAAAATACCGTATTCCCAGTAGCATTCGGAACTCTCTAAAAGTCAACCAATCGTCGTCCTTGCATGGCGTTCTGTTCTCACATCTGGAGAGATGCCCTATCATCTCGTCTTGATCGAGTTCAGAGTCATGTTTGTAAAGGATAGCTCCACACCTTTCTGCTACTCTTCAGCCTTTGTCTCATCGAAGAATTTGGCTTAAGTCCTTTGTATAGGTATTATCATGGAAAGTGTTTTAATATGCTTTCCGCACTGGCACCATGTCAGTTTATTGCGAGTCGTTTCTGTGTCCACAGCGTTATGCTGTTGTTGCTCCTCGCTGTAATAAATTTACGTACGAATCTAGTTTATTACCTCGTATAGCTAGATTGTAAATTCTTTGGTTTCTGAGTGTTTACCTCCATCGTATGAATTGAATGCTTTTTAAGTCCAAAGTTAACCCTTATCTCTTGGATTAACGTATTTGTTTTTCTTTTTTTCATGGTTCCATTAACTTAATGGTTTTATGCCTCGTATGGTTCTTAACTATGGAGAAAAAAGTTATAGATACCAGTCTTAGATCCAGACATGTATATACAGCATACCTCCGAAAAATGGTAAAAGAAGGGTTTGGGATAGGAAACTAGAGAGTGTGGGTAAGAAAGAGGTTGGTTATGTCTTGTATGTAGCAATAATCAGGTTTAGAATATTCTCTAAATTACATCCACTATGTGACTACATCTATAGTTAGCACATCCTATACAACAGCCAAATTTGTGATGTATGAAAGAAAACTCATTAAGGTACTCTGTCACACCCTGAAGAAGAATAGAATGTTATCAAATTGTATATAAATAAACTGCTACAAGTGAGCTATGTATGCCCACTTGCTTTATTTGTGTTGACAATTTTTTTTCATACAAAGCACTTAACCTAAAAACAAACCAAAAGGTTCTGAAAAAGAGCTTTAATAAACAACAGTGGATCAAAGTAAAAACTTCACGCGAATCTGTTGGGATTTAATAATTTACACGGTCCTTACCTTATTAAGGTCAATTTGGTTGGCAGGAAAGTTGCGGGCGACAAAGACTACAATTGGTCTACCCAAATAATCGACTCCTAAAACAGAATCAATCATCACAAGTTTTACCATTGGCCTATTTATATCACATGACCATGCACAAAAAGTTAGGTATCTCAATGCAAGACGGCAGACGAAATAATGTTAATCTTTAAAAGCCCTGGATCTTCTTGTCCGCAGGTAAAAACAAAGAAAAAACTAAATACCTCAGCTTCCTCCCTTTCCAACGATCACAGTAAGTGCACCTTATGTAGAGACTGAAGCCATTCGGGGTGGCATCATTGTAGATTTTGTATCGAATTTTCATCCACAACAATGGTATGGGGTCACACAGGGAGGTAACAAGTAGCACGCTGGGATATCTCTTTAACGCAGTGGTGGGTGTTCGTTAACAAATTGAAGTTACTTGTTTTTCACTATTCTTACCATTGTCAGTAATAACAGTGGGGAGAAAAAAATAACAGGCGCGCAGAGAAATTTCTGTTTCAAAGTCCTCAATCAAGAAAAATGTACTATGTTACTATAACAATCTGGCAGACCGATCGTGCAGCAAAAATGAGCTGAGCATAAATAATCAGGTGCAAATAAAACCTTAAACACAAAGCTGGAACTTTTTACATGTTCTTAAATGTCTACTACGACGGCATTTTACAATAATATAAGTGGAAAAAATAACTTACATCAAACGGGGCTCGAATCAGTGTCTAATGTTTTTAAGGCTACCTGCTTAGTAAAAAATAGCATGTCATACTCTCGTTCATTATAGTCTGTTCCGCTCTATCATCGAAGCTGAAAATAATAAGCGACCTACGATTTAATTCTGCAAGTCCTAATAGCAATGTTTTTAGATAATGGAATATTAGCACTGTAGCAGATGTATTCTACTGGCTTGGTAATAAAAGCATTTTTATTTTCTGGTATTATTCCAGCACTAAATATCACATGTGGATATACGAGCTTTACCATGTCATGAGTCCTCAGCATTTTTCTGAGCGACGTCTAGAAATACCTCTTCCATCATCAGGTTCACACATTGTGTTACAATAGCTGTAGATTTTAAACGAATCATGAGAGATACAACATATCTATTACATAGGGTGTCTTTTTCATTTGATTATGTTTACCAAACACATTACCTGGATTGTATAAAAAATTTAGTTTTATCATGTCTGAAAAGTCTTCTGCTCTTGATCGTTTCAGCCATCGTGCATACCTGTTGATCAATGGAAGTTCACAGGCAATGCCAATGAATTTTATGCACAAAGGCAATAATGTTGCCTACTACTAATCTAAAAATATTAAATACCCGGTAACAATGGAGATATGTTTTTTATATGAAAGAAACTAAAACAGTGCCCGAGAGGGCTAAACAGTAGTAGAAAATAAAACGTAATAACGGGGATATTGCAACCCTTGTGGCACCCAATGACAAAACATAAAGTTTCGACTCGCCAGATCTTTATCAAATAAGTAATCAATAAGTAACAGCAGGAGTGGGACACTAAATCTTAAGAAAAATTACCCACTGACTAGGGAGCGTCCGTTCGATATTGTTAAGTTCAAATATGGCACTGGAAAATAAAGCGGGAAAGCAGGCGAACAGGATACGGATGTATAGAACAGTGTGTGATGTAGGTAGAGTGCTAAATTAAAAACTCAGAGACGTTAATGGTAAATGTTGTGAACTGGGGTAAATAACAGGCTTGATAAAATTAATGTGAATAGCAAAGTGAGTAACAAGTTTGGAAAATTCGCTCCTAATGTTGGGTGAATGGAGAGAATGTTAAGGTCGAATTCAACGTTTGGACAGTATGAATTCAATATAGATATAAGATGATTTTCCGTGGTTTGCCAAAGGCAATTTTCCGAAGGTATGTTTATTGATATTTCCTAAATTATGTTCTTTCATCCATAATCCGAAATTACTTGTCACTGCTGTTTCCAATGTGTAAGGTAGTGGCTTTAAGTAATTATCAAGAACAAAATAATTACTATAATGTAATGTCGTCCTTCTTCCCCTTATACCGTAGACCCTGGGTAGAAATTGCCACGGACAGGAGCCTATGGAGGCCCTAAGTATAACAAGGGCTAGCACAGTTCGACCAGGACCAAATGAAAAAGGCGTAAGAGAAACAGTTCCAGTTGAATATGTATCCTTTTGCAGCAACGTCGGTCACAATTTTTACCTCTGCTCACTGTGGCAGTGTGTTTTACCTGTCACTCCCGCATTGGACTGCACAGCCACAACAGAAGCTGTTTCTAACCGGATATTCAGGACACAAATTCATGACAACACCGGATCGAAAGCTTACTGAATGTATGTATATAGTCTTATCCCGCATAGATAGTAGTATTTTTTCTGAAACTTAACTTCTCTTCTCATACTTATAATCTGTTTGATCAAGGTTTACGTGAAACCATAATCAACTAGGTAAAGTGTAATACATACAAACAGATGTAACAGAATGTAAATTCAGGAAAATACACAATAACAACACATCGGCACCAAGAAATTCGACCCTCCTTTTCGATACAAGCTGATTCAGAGGCCTCAGCATTCCTGTGTGATATCAATCAATACAAAACCAAAATAAAAATTCCCTATAAATTGCATTAAAATTAATGTTAGGATCATAAAATTTCAATAAGTTTCACTACTGTCCATTATTTTTTTAAATGTGGTTTAAAACAAGGTGACGGCTCATGCTAGCACATTAGACGGTCACGATGGGTCGGACGGGGCGCTAAAGAGGTGTCAAGACAAACACAATATATTGTATACAGATATAGTACCCCCCAAGTTTATTGTCTATAAACGCTACTTTTTGTATCAGAAGGAAAAATTACAGCAAGACGTTAGTTATACCTTCGCTGTTGATCTATGACTTCAATTTCTTCCGGTGTTCGTCCTTGTAATGTCTGCCTTCGTCCTTTGTCTAAATCACAAGCTACTGCGGCGAATGGATGTCGTCCAACGAACGAGTTTAGCAAGTCAACTCCATTATCATCAACCATATCATCTCTTGCGGCTTTGATATAAAACGAAAACACTAAAATATTAGCAGTTACATATATCAGATGTGGCCTATTATTTTATAGCCGGCAATGGTACAATATTAAACTGATACCAGCACATGGTATCTATGAAAAATATATTTATATACAAGGTACGTTATAAAAAGGTTGACTACTATGACAGTTACAGACTAATGAAATTCAAAAGGAGGGTTTTTACGTTAACAGTCTTAAAGTCTCAAAAACATAAGATCAAGGGCTACTGAGATATACGGTTTAGAAAGCTCCGTAGTTTACATAATGTATCCAAGATAGAAAGTACAAAATGTAATAAATTTTCAAATTTGCCATGTAATCAGTTTTTGCGCAGGTCAACAGATGTACGATATAAAATCACAGCATACGCCCCAGATATGTCAATACTTGGTCTTCTATTGTCAAATGAGTAGCATCGTAACACGCGCTTGCATTTACCGGGGTGCCATTCGAAAAACAACCTCACAAACATCAGCCTGTTCAACCAAACATTTCTTTGAAGTACCCTTTGCTTAGGTTTCTTTAAAACTCGTGTCATTATCTGCACCATATCAACAACATAATACCGTATTCCCTTTTACAAGCGCTCATCATAATTTTTAAGGTCCCAGTTGTGTAAGGCCGGTGGTTATTTCAAAGTTGGAAAGGGCTAAAAACGCAATAAAACTAACCAAAAAAGAAGAGGTTGTTTAAGTGACTTTATCATATGAAAAATAACCTAAATCTAATAATCTAAACTAACTTTAACACCAAATTTGGTGGCGTAACGCCTGTCTGACAGAAGACAGCGCTTGTCTGAGGCCCTGCGCTTATGAGAGAAACTAGTAAAAGTAACAACTTGCTAATCTCACTAAAAGTATCGGCTTAATTTACACGTCACATACCGAATATCATTTGAAAGGCAATGGTCAGAAAAATCTAAACTCACTTTGATGCATTGGTTTGTCCATTATTCGAATTTGCCTCTCAGGGATGAAGGGTTCACCATCTTCATTTCCTGCGAGGAACGACAAAGGAACATTAAGAAATCTTATACTTACAAATCAATCAATCAATCAATCAATTAATATATCTATCTATCTATCTATCTATCTATCTATCTATATCTATCTATCCATCTATCTATCTATTTATCTATCTGTGCTAAAATCATTAACTGCAACAAATAAAAGAATTCTATCAATCAGTGACCGCTGTTAGAAAGTTTCAAAGACCTGGTAAATCAAATGCTGCTATAGGCCCTGAATTACTCACATACGTTAATACTACGCAAAGTGGTATTCAGATTAAGCGTAAAGTGCTTTCAGTGGTCACATTTTCTAGTTTCCGAAAAAAAAGAGCATAATGGCAACAGTTAACCTAATGCAAATCATTGTACATACCTAGATCTGATGGTAATAAATCTAAGCAATATTGTTCTTCATCTCTACTTCTGGGAAAGTAAACCGGCATTAGTCGTTTGTAGATACTCTGTCAAGTTAATGGGAAAGTTTAAGTAGTCGTGATAAAATACAAATTACTACATCATACCTTGATTCCAATTTGTAACACCAAAACACACACACACAAATATATATATAAATATATTGTTGTGGACAATTTGACAAATATGATGATGCAGATGGCCTCTGTAAAACTTTAAGTAATGATTTCCTAAAAACCAATAAAATAACACGCAACTCCATACACTGTACAATCGACCTGCTGAAACCAAAAGCGTTATAAGAGAATTCAAAGACGGATAAGTTACAAACTAGTTGCAATAAAAATTCTAGGCTTTTTTGGGAGAACCAATTCACATTTTAACACCGTAAAGTCAAGTATATCCGTCCAGTTTAGTAAAGGAAATGTGATGTCCCAATTAACGCTGGAACAATATTTGTCATGGCCTAATTAGAGATTTTAACCTCAGCCTTAGCATTACCCAACTAAGACGTCCTTAAGGGAAAGAAGATTTACGTTCACATCTACGGGTTTTCCAACAGGAATGGCGTCTAAAGAATCAAGGGATAAGACGCCCCCAAAGTGATGCAGATAATAAATCTGATTTTCCAGTATAGAGAAGTCCCCGAACTTCAAAGGAATACGTTTAGCACTATTCAGATTTCCCAACCGTGTTGACCTTGCTACCAAGTTTTTCTCAGTCGCAAATAATATGGGAAGAAAAATCTGCTGTTACATTTCTAAAGACCCCAAGTATATTTTGTCTTACTACGCATTTTTACATAACGCAACCGATCATAACAGTTCGCCCTTCCACGAAGCCACCGATTGAAACAACCCCCTATACTTAAATATTATTATCGCTTCGATTACGCCTAACGGTGATTTATTTGAATTCTGTATAATGCTAATTTCAAATGACAATCGGGTATTATAACCATTAAATAATGATTTTCATTTAACGAATATTAACTAAGTTAAAGCATCCTTTAAAAAATACTTGAATTTCAAAATTGGAGTGCTCTTGCTTTTTCACACGTAATTATCTACTTTCTTGTCCTTGATGGAGGCAATAATCTTCGTTGGGGCAAGTAAACTTTCTCTTTTTCTATCTACTACTAAGTGGACTATATTTTCTGTTTTCAAAATGCTTGTTAATTGACACAAAATTTTCAATAGGACCCTTTGATAACAAAAAAACTATTAAATCCTATTCAAAACAAACATAGAACCTGTCATATACAAACGGTTACCTGTAAGTAAAACATTCCGCATTATAAAGTTTGAGTACCGCAAGTCTTCATCAATTGTCAAAGGTGCTTGTTATGGGTTTGGACTAAAAGTATATATTCTCCTTTTCGATAGGCATACAATTAGTTTCAAATTCAGCCTTGACCTTTCTCGTCACACTTGTAATGTTATAAGACTACTATTCAAATTTCTGTTTCGTGATGTCTAGGTTAAAAAAATTTCATCAAAAGTTGGTCACCTTTAATACTGTTGCGCAATTTCAAACAAAATCATTTATCAAATTTCTGTGGGGTCGAACAGGCTTGACCTGGTGACTAGATGCCACAGCACTGGAGCTAAGGATCTCCCTTTAGGAATAGTCAAATTTGCGGGGGATTTAGAATCTGTCTTTCAGGGTATCAAACAATGGGACTGACTAAAACGCGACAGATATCGTTCAGTAGAAAGATAAGCGCAGGCCCATCAACGCAGCTACTTGATTTGTCATTTCTCCAGGCCTTTCTTGGCGTTATTATATTCAATCGATGACCAAGTCTGCCTCTAAAAGGGTTGCTTATATGTATCGTGCCACAGAGTATCTTACGCCTGAGGCCACCTTGCATCTCTATAAATCTGCCATCCGCCCATCCATGGACTACTGTTGCCAGGTCTGGACAGATGCCCCTCCATTTTATCTTGATGTTCTTGATCANTCAGGGTATCAAACAATGGGACTGGAAGTGGGTGTTTTTACTCAATGCGGCTAAAACGCGACAGATATCGTTCAGTAGAAAGATAAGCGCAGGCCCATCAACGCAGCTACTTGATTTGTCATTTCTCCAGGCCTTTCTTGGCGTTATTATATTCAATCGATGACCAAGTCTGCCTCTAAAAGGGTTGCTTATATGTATCGTGCCACAGAGTATCTTACGCCTGAGGCCACCTTGCATCTCTATAAATCTGCCATCCGCCCATCCATGGACTACTGTTGCCAGGTCTGGACAGATGCCCCTCCATTTTATCTTGATGTTCTTGATCAACTCCAGAGACGTGCTTGTGACCTGATAGGTACAAATCTTGCTGCTAATCTTCAACCTTGGTCTCATCAACGGAATGCAGCTTGCCTTAGTCTTCTGTATAGGTTTTATCGTGGAAAGTGTTCTGATTTGCTTTTCCCGTTGATACCAGTTAGTTTGTTGCATCTCGTATGACTCGTTTCTCCAAACATGTTTATTCTTATGCAGCTGTTGTCCCTTGTTGTAAAAAATCTTTCTATGATTGTAGTTTTTATCCTTGGACTGCAAGTTCTTCTTTTTTTAAAATTTCTTAACAGTTTCATACGCTTAGTGGCAGTAGCTTTTATGGTTTTTAATCATTCAAAAAAAAACCCAGCAACAACAACAAACACAAACAAAACAAAAAAATAAAAAGAAGCTTAATTCCCCCCCCCCCCCCATTTTTATCTCTGGTAAAATAAGATATTAAAACTTCACAAGATAAGAAGACGGGGTTATCACACTGTGATTTAAAAAGCACGACTGTGGGTTCGAAAGGGAAAAAATACAAGGCGTGAATTTGAAACACACAGATTAACTAATTAGAAAAAAAACACACTCCAGAACTGTCTTATTTTGGGACTTAATATTTAATAATCGATCCACCTTTCCCTTCGAAACATATACAACTAATCAGCTTAAAATAAACTGTAACAAAACAAGGCAGTCAACTTTCAAGAAGGTGGACAAAAACATTAATTATTTACCTCATCTATGGGTTCTACTACCAAAACAATTCTGTCAAAAACCTTTAGATTTCTTTCCATAAATCGTCTGACAGTTCCTGCGAACGTTCACAGAAAGATAACGTAATAGCAATAAATAAATTATTTCAATATCTCATACGAGCATAGCTCAAATTACATAAATTTCAAAGCGTTACATATTTTAAAATGGATACTACAAGAAGTGCTCTACAGAAACAATTCTAAAAAAGCTAACAAAATATGTCTAAACTTGAGGAACTTTAGCATTTATTGGCGAGATCACAATTTAGAATCGCAACAGAAGATTATCAAATCAAAAGATCCACAAACGAAAACTTTTGCGCTATTTCAAGCCGAAATAATGTCCCAGAAAAAAAGAATAACTGGATTGCCAATTAAAAATTCATGTGGAAGGTTTTAAGGGAAAGTGAAAACTATTGGATAGCAAACATGTGTGAGGAACACTACGTGAAACACTAGTTGAAAAACTGGATATTTGAGACAATAAGCAATATAACCAATTGTTAAGTCTAATGGGGAATAGTGACGAGCACCTGTATAACCAATGTACCTGTTGCTTGAAATAAAAGTGGGGCTATCTTAATGTAATTGATCCAGTCCATATCATATGCTCTAACGGCTAGGCCGTTATCCGACAGATTTATGTCAAATTTTACACACTTAAATAATGTAATAATGTATTTCTGTCAACCGAAAATGAAAAAAAAATACAAACAAACAAAAAACCAAAAAACCCCAAGCAAATAAAAAAACAAAACAAAAATAAAAAACAAGGCAAAAAATTACTCTGCATTTGACATGCTGATTGTCACCATTACTTGGTGGTCAATCCGAGGTGATACTGATATTCTTTGGGAGAACTCTAGAAACGTTCTAACCTGGGTGACTTTTTCTATTTCGGCTTTTAATTAATTTTATACTTATAGGTTCAAGATTAAATCCTTTTTTGCTAGTACTTCTAATTATAGCGATCACTAGAACCGTGCCTTACTATATAGTACAGACGTATTGTAGCCAAATGATACCGGGGTCGATCCCCCGAGAAGGCAAACTCTTGGAAACTTTTTTAACTTACAAAAAACCCAATGGTGCTGCCAGGAACGGTATCAGGTCCCAAGAAATTCCTCACTACTCTAATGAAGTCTTTATAATGAGCACCGTCCGAGCGGAGGAACTGGGAAAAGGATGTCAAAAGACAAAAAGGAGCAACTTAAATAACCCTTGATAAAAGCAACGCATGTTGAGGGTTTGGAATTGTGGAAAAGTGAAAGAATTTGTCTGCACAGAACTGGATTCGAACAAAAGCCTATGATTATCATAACTAGACGCTCTACCACCTGAGCTATCTGCGCCCCTCTTCCACCGGACCACTTCATTTGACTGAAGCATGTTAGGATCAGTTGATCTGACCTGCAAATGAAAGTCATTGTTCTGTGAGAGAGTCAGTCTTATATGTGTAACAGGGACGTGATGTTCAACGATAAGGATTTGGGGAAAGAAAGGCCTACTCCAATGAAAGGTATGGTTGCAAAAATGATATGGTCAAGGGGGGGGGGGGCGCCAAAAGCTTGGATGGTAATGCATGAGGCCATGAAAGCCATAGGCACTGGTCCGAATTTTGTTCGGTATAATCATATTTTCACTTTTGTACCACTCAAATCCTCTACAGCTATACCATAATATTACTAGTACCCAATATTACTAGTACCTCAATATGAACAATGGTTTAAGCGCTTTCATTGTCATAAAACAAAGTCCATTTATAAAAGAATATCATTATATCCAACATTTTGGCGAGACTTTATACTATCGACATATGGTATATGGCCAATATAAATACCTTAAAAAACACAAACAGCACATTGGGTAGGTCAATAAAGGTATATCGCAGTCAATATCTTTGGGGTTCCAGGTTCAAACAACTACTGTTTAAGAAAGTGTATGTGGACGGGAAAAAACATGCACTATTCTTGTACTCCAAATTCTTTTTGGAAATGAAGTAGGTGTAAAAGGATATGAAAATGAAACGTCATGTTACACCTGTTTGGAGCATCTGGGCCATCTTTTAAAAAATAGACACTAGTAAACAGTCATGCCTAACAATGTCTCGGCCTGACGATGGGAGAAGTATCCCTCGAAACGTAGCTCGGAAAAAGCTTACGACTCATGACATGATAAAGCTCTTGCATCAATGTCTCAGACGTACGTCGGGTAACATGTTACTAACGGCTTATACGAGGGAAATAAAAATATATAATTATTATAATTTCCACTACATTCACTTTACTTACTTAGTCCAATATGAGCACCCTCTTCTGGGGGGTATCCTCTTCTTGTTGTATTGATAACAGATATTCCAACTGTAGCCAGTTTGTACTCCCTACAATTAAAAATTCAGGGAGTAGTTTGATTCTTCTTGAACAAATGTACTGTTCACACAAGCCCTTAACCAAACAGTGATAGATCATCCCAGCACCAACTGTGGGTCTGTATGGAGGTGGCTAAAAATTGGGTCATAAACCTCTAGAGATCATGCAATTTTTGCAGAGACCATGTCTAAAAGAAGCCTCATACTGTCCTATTCTTGAAAAGTCAAAATGTGAAATATTTGCAAGACCAATGTGTATCTCCTTTAAAACATCATACAAAATCCTTCCAGCCATGAAATATCTGTAAGAAATCTGTATGCTCCAAATTTATCCCATAACGCGCCCAGCGCCTCCATATGTTTGAGGCTGAAACCACTAATCATTTTTAATATCATTGTCTGAGAGAATACCTAAGAATTGGATTTGCTAAATCACACATCTGATCCCTAGAGCTCAAAGAATATTGTATGTGGAAAATAGTGTGTGTAGCATACATATTCAAAAATTGAAACAAAATACAGCCACAGTAGAGTCTATCAATTATTTTACTTAGTAAAATTAGAAGAAAAAGATCCAATAGCAGTAATTTGACACACCTAAAACAAAGGGAATTATCATTATTATTATTTTTTTACTGCTTCAACTACTGCTACTGTACTAGTACTACTAATACCACTACTACTACTACTACTACTACTACTACTACTACTACTACTACTGCTACTACTAATACCACCACTACCACAACTACTGCTANATTGGATTTGCTAAATCACACATCTGATCCCTAGAGCTCAAAGAATATTGTATGTGGAAAATAGTGTGTGTAGCATACATATTCAAAAATTGAAACAAAATACAGCCACAGTAGAGTCTATCAATTATTTTACTTAGTAAAATTAGAAGAAAAAGATCCAATAGCAGTAATTTGACACACCTAAAACAAAGGGAATCATCATTATTATTATTTTTTTACTGCTTCAACTACTGCTACTGTACTAGTACTACTAATACCACTACTACTACTACTACTACTACTACTACTGCTACTACTAATACCACCACTACCACAACTACTGCTACTACTACTACTACTACTACTACTACTGCTACTACTACTACTACCATTACTACTACTACTACCACCACTACCACTACCACTACTACTACTATTACTACTACTACAACTACTACTACTGCTGCTGCTGCTATTATAGACACATCCTTGATTAGTCGGACAGTTTTTGTAGCCTTATTTGTGGAAATTAATACAAAAAATCTTTCCCTGGCGATTCTTCTTTTATTTGTCTTAAATTTGGTTATGTTATTCTGTCAAAAATCACTCTGTAACAATAGTGGTTACATGAAGGCCATTTTTCCAAACAGTACCACTCACTATGTTGCTTTCAGGCTTACATCTCCTCATATCTAAACTCTTCAACATTAAAATCTTAAATTTTAATGGACTTTAGTCATGTAAGATTAATTAGGCAATATTTCATGTATGTCACTGTAAATTATTGTAAAAAAGTATAATGTTGTATTATTATTACAATGACGTAAAGGTAGAAAACTTGATTTCAAAATGATCTGGTTAAGAATGCACTAAAAATGCCACACATACAACAGACATGCATTTGTGTGGACACAGTTAGGTGTAACATACTGTCTACTTTTTTTCTTAGTAATACTTTTCAAGCCAATAATCAAACATTAAAAAATTAATGGACCAAAAGGTGTTTTAAGTCAATGTATCAATACCTGGCAAGTTGTAAAACATTCCTATAACACATGTAGAGGGCACTTTCTGCTGCCGTTTTGTATTTTGTGTTATACCTTGGGCCAACAGTGTGGATGACATACCTATAACAATGACAGAATAACATGTAATATAATGAAGACCATAATAAAAAATTCCATCTAAATATTTCATGTCACTATATTGTGTAGGCGATTTTGGGGAATACTATTGTTAACCACAATAACAATCTTGCTTATTCCAAGATAAAATAAATCAGATTCTTTCCACCAACAGAATTTTTTGGAGGTTTCTATAAGGTTTCTAGGAGTCTCCTGGTGAGATAGAATAAGAAATAAAGAAATTTTAGGTTCACTCATCACAAAGATCTAAACAGGTTAGTTGGTGAAAAAGATGAAGAAAAAAAAATGCTGGACATATTCTTAGAATATCACCTGGATATTCTAAGAATATATCTGGAAAGAAGAAAGAGGAAGACCTATAAAAACTGGCAAGCTACATCCCAGAATGATCTGAAATCATATGGAATATACAATCGAAATATACAATCTTTAGTTTATGATCAAGTCTGCAGGTATCTTCTTGCTGCTTAAAGTCCCACACAGGATCAGGACTCAAAAAAGAAAGGTAAGGCTATTCCAACAGAAAGCTTATCAGCCAGTAACCATATGAAAACTGACCCTCTATTAAAATCCTTAAAATCCTACTCTGTTAAAGAAATATAGGACAGTCAGAGATTTTTTACAAGATGTTCCAAAAATAAATTAATTTATGAGACTTTCAATAAAATTAGTCAACTAATATAAGAATTTATACTACAGCTGAGAGGAATGAAGGTCAAAGCAAGGAAGGGTCTGAAAGATGACAATACAGTGACAGAAAGATGGAAAGAATAAACAAAGCTCTAATATAAAAGAAATACAAACATAACAACACCCTTGAAAAGCTTAGTTTACTTATAAGTATAAACTGGATATCACACAAGATGAAGCAAAACAAACCTTCAAAAAAGCATACAAATGGGCAACTGGAATATGGCCAACACTGTCAAAATGATCTATTTCATACCTACTGCAAAATGGAAACAACAGGTTCTGCCAAAATAACTACACAATTACTTTCAATTTAGTCATATATGCAAAACAATGGTGAAGATAATTTAAAATCAACTGAAACCACACACGGAGCACTAAATGCCTCAGGAACAGGCTGCATTCACCTAAAGAAGGAAAACATTTGACCAGATAGCCAACAGCAGATGGATTATGGAAGGAGCAAAAGAGTTTGAACAACTCATGTATATGTCCTCTATTGACTATAGTATATCATTTGATTGTGTGAGCCATAACACCTTGTGGAACATCATATGTTGTAATAGGTATACCACATCACCAAACCCATATGACAGCTAAACTGTACGGAAATCCAAAAAACAACAGTTGGAACAGAAAATGGAGGCACAAACATTCAGAATTTTAAGGGGTGTATGTCCCATATCTGTTAAACTTATACAGTAAATACACAATAAGGAAAGCAAAATAAATAAAACAGAGGAGGGTGGAAGAATTGGAGCCAAGAAAATAAACAACTTTTTGTATGCTGACCATACTTTGCTAACAATGTGGATGGGCTGAAGAGAACTTTGATGAATGTAAAAGAATGTAGTGAAGAACTGGGGTTATAACTGAATATCAAGAAAAGCAAGATTATTGCAACTTAAGATATCAAGGAATTCAAACTAGGTGATGAGAGGATTGAAGTTGTCAAAGCTTTCAACATTTTGGGATAACAAAATCAAAGACCACACAACTACTAAAGGACAGATGAATAAACACTTGGTAGAGGTGCTATGAGTCATCTCACAATGATATGAATGATCAAAAACATCTTATTAGCAACAAGTTCAAAACTAATCACCAAACATGCCTTTCCTATTGTCATACAAGGAGGCAAATCATGGAGAGTGAGAAAACTGGAGAGAAAGCACACCAATAGTTTTGAGTTATGGTGCTAGAGGAGGATCCTCAATATACCATGGATTTTAAAAGGATCAAATACATGAGTGCTAGAGGAAGTGAAACCATCATATCCACTGAAACCTTTGATTTCTATGCACAAATGAAGCTACTTCAGGTATACTATAATAACCAAATGATGGTAATAAAAAGTAAAGGATGCTGGGAATGTACAATGAAAGAAGAAAATGAGGTCCTCCAGCCACACAATGGATGTATGGTGTGAAGAGGATGACAGGAAAGAACCTCAACAAATTGAGAACCATGGCACTGGAATGAGAAAAATAGGGGTAGTTAATAATGAATATCTCTTAGAATCATGGATGACTTAATGAAAAAAGGTAACCCATAATTGATTTAACATTTACCACTTTACATCCAGCTTGAGTGTCATTTAGAAATCATGAAGCAATACTGCAGCTTTAACTTACCTTGCAGGTAGATTGTAGCCTTTAGTTATTTTTGCTTCTCCTGTACGACAGGCTGTGGAAGAAACAGGGATATTAAACATTAACTTCTACAAAACAAATTAATTGAACAGATCAAACCAATAATAATATCAATAACAAATAGAGTAGTTTGAAAATTACCTGATTTTTTTGCTGCATGACACTAAAGAAAACTATGCACACTGATTAAATAACAACTGCAAAAATAATGATGACAGACTTTATTACAATTGTATCTGTCTGATCTTGGACCCATCAATTTGAGGCTTGTTGCTAACTATCTTAAAAACAGGCTATGGTTTTTTAACTTTTAAAGCCTGAAAAAACCCTTACACTATCATAAAATAAATTTGGGCTTACTCCTTTTCACATTTCAATTCTAATCTAGTTTAATCATTATCATTATCACCATCATCAACAGCAGCATCATAATCATTTATTTGACAAGAAAAATAAAATGGTGCTCAAGTTGACATTTCCTTTATGGGCACAAGTAATTATATCAAATGTGTTCTTTGCTTACTGTATAAACACTTGAATTCACTGAAACAAAATTATTGCTGTATTCACATCATCATCATCATCATCATCATCATCATCATCATCATCATCAGTTTAACATCAATTTTCCAGGCTAGCATAGGGTACATGGCTAGCATGTTACATGGCTAGTAAGGTTCAGGAAAGTCTATGTGAAATTTGACATTCATTTGACAAAAAATGTTGGCAAGGTTGCCTGCATAGTGTAATTATCAAGGGCATTTAATCCATTGTTCCCTTTCTAAACCTTTCAGTAACATTATGACATTAGAATATGTAACATAAATAAATCAGTTACATATTGTGATACCTCCTAGTGCAACAATATTAACACATGTACCACAAAAATGTGATGCAGGCAGTCATGAGTTCATTTAGGGTGTGCACAGGGTGTTCTGTTCTCAAACATTGAGAAGAGATACCACAGGCATAAAAGGCAGGAAGGACAGGTGGGGAATTGTCCCTTCTGGATTTGGAAATTGGCAACAATTTGGGCAAATGTTATCACAAGAAAGATATCCAGGAATTCCATCTTATGTGTAGGCCTACCATGTTTTGAAAGGTATGTTTAAACATCTTTCATTTATATTTATTTTTTAATTGACAGTAAACACTTCCATATCATGTGTCTTTGTTATAATGTGATCAAACAAGTCATTTTATTGATTGTAGTTGTAAATGCACTAACCTAATGTAGGCTACTGAAATCAATTTGATATGAATATATAAACTTCAATAAAGCTGGAAGTTTCTGGAATTTGGGCAATTCTAATATTTCCCCTAACTAAACATCTATTCCAGACCTATAAGAGAGATTATTTCCCCGCCTTCATAAATCCTGGTATACTATTTCACAGCTTCCAGGGTTCTCTGATTGGAGAAAATACACTTTCACACATCATAAATCACTTCAGTGATGCCAGCTGGTTAAAAAACCACAATAGGACATTCTACAACATACCTCTAAAAGAAGGCTCTCAAATCAATTTAATAAGTTTAATATAAACAAATAACAGTCAGTAAACTCAATGCTAACAGGTAGCAAGACAGAGTACACTCCATTAAAACCTACCTCCAATTTCCGCTTTACATTCCTCTTTCAGAAGTGGACCGCCAACCTTGTAGATTCTTTCACTAACTGGATTTTTATCATTCAGTGACTCATTGGTTGAGTTTACAATTACATCAACATTCAATTTTGTAATGTCACCTTCCCTAGAAAATAAAAAAATAAAATGCAAATATGTATCATAATTTGTTAGATTAAATAATGCAACACATTTGCTTTGCTTACATCATGCTTAACAAGGAGTTTAAATATCTAACACCAGCATTTATACTAACAAATAAAGCATTGAAAACTGTAAACAATTTGTAATTTTTTGTGCCATTTTTATCTTATGATGGTTTGTTTCTCAAACTGGTAGTGCAGGGAATTTGGTGACAACATGTCAGATTAATCTAGGCCTCGCACATTAACAATCTTTTCCATGTTTCTGGGAATATCAATTTCTTGTGGTTTATCATAAGTTCATTCTCAAACCACTCATATGAGATTCATGTGAGGTCTTCATTAAGGAAATTCTCAATCAGTGTTGCCTATTGACCACCATACCATGTCACAGTATCATCAGCATACTTAATTTCTAAATTGAAGTGAAAAACACTAAAAACATAGGTATAACCCATTCAAAAAAGAAGAAAAAGTTGTGTCTAACTGGGGTTAGATTTTCAGTCCATAAACTTAACCACTTCTCTCCAAGGTGCTTTGCTCAGTGAGCTAAATTCACCAATTAAACATTTTAACAAAATTATTCAATGTTACAATAAACTAACCCAGAATACTCTCTTACATCATTTACACATTTCCAAATTTTCACAACTGGCAATTGTTAATAGAAAAGTATATAAAGAACACTACAATGCAGTTGAGGAGGAATGAGTGGGTTAATTGATTTTATAGTTACATGGTCATGCTTTTTTACTTTCAGGATAACAGCCTCTATTTGTTTCATGCTGTTATGATTCCACAATCATCTTAAGGAATATGCCCCACCCTTGTTCTCAGCTGGTATTAGGTATATAAAAGATCCTTTTAAAACTTATTTTGAAAGGAATAATCAAATTTTCAAAAATTGTTTCAAAGAGTTTTTAATTACATATAGAAATAGATGTGGTAAAACCACTAAATCCTAATTCTGTTACAAGTGCTTGTTGTCACTGTACAATCATTAGTTCATAACCTTGTCATCATCATCATCATCATCATCNTGCTTTTTTACTTTCAGGATAACAGCCTCTATTTGTTTCATGCTGTTATGATTCCACAATCATCTTAAGGAATATGCCCCACCCTTGTTCTCAGCTGGTATTAGGTATATAAAAGATCCTTTTAAAACTTATTTTGAAAGGAATAATCAAATTTTCAAAAATTGTTTCAAAGAGTTTTTAATTACATATAGAAATAGATGTGGTAAAACCACTAAATCCTAATTCTGTTACAAGTGCTTGTTGTCACTGTACAATCATTAGTTCATAACCTTGTCATCATCATCATCATCATCATCATCATCATCATCATCATCATCATCATCATCATATTTGGTTTACTGTCTGTTTTACACACTAGCAGGTGTTGGACTATTTTTGTAATTCATCAATTACAAGTATTTTTATTTTCTGTCTATGATTTGTAAGTTCTTTATTTAGATAACCATTTGAGTGTCTTACTGTTTGATGGACCCTAATCAATCATTTAACTGTTTAAAAAATTTTTATTTACATAATTAGCTGTCACACCACAGTCAGTATTTCACAGACCAAACCATTAACCATTTTGGAGAAGTTGTAATACATATAAACAGTTGTTTAATACATTAGTTAATAGAAATCATAATGTCTTTCTTGGGGTGAAAAAAAAGAGGAATAGACTGTTTTCCAATTTAAACCCCACAAACAATGTGAACTTGTTCAAAAACAAAATAAAAGACAACGTTTCCCAAAGAATAAAGAGAGAAGAAAACAATTTATACCAGTTCTTCTTAGACCAAAAAATCTCTCTTTTGCAACTGCCTCTTAAGATGACCATTATGGAAATAACATCAGCATGTCCTTTAAATGCTATTCCTGTAATTAAGGGTTATGCAATCTCTTTATGTTTTTAACCATTCCATTTTGCAGTGCATCTTCTTTATACTATAAAATTGTAAATAACTTTTCTTTTAATGTGGTACCTGATACATATATACCTATATGCATACATGGTGTTTGCTCCATCTTTACAGGTGATTGCCATCTATGACTTCAAATGCTATCAGTAATATTTGTCTTTCCCTGCATGACCTTGTAGGTGACAGATGAAAGAAGTGGCTTCTACTGAGTTGTTGGGATCACTTTGTGGAATTTGGTGTCTGTGTACAGCCACATGCCTTTTGAGACCTCACACTGATATGCAAACCTTCCCACACATCACACACAACAGCTCATGTGGCCTTGGAGGGTGGTTGGAAAGTGGCTTTGATCTGTCATGGGGCTTCAAATGATTGGCAAAGCAAGCTTTTGAGAGAAGAATACAGTCACATTTGTCACACTTCCAGCTCTTTGCGCCTTCATCAAGGTTGTTCTGCCAGCCTTTACACAATCTGTGGCATAACTGTTCATGTTCCTGGTGACTACTTTCAAACAGTGCACAAGCTATCTACCTACCGACATAAATAAATACATGCCTATACACTCAACACCAGTCATCCAGGCAACAATTTTCATGACAGAAGCAAGGGAGAAAGAAGACACAAAATGGTAGGCTACCATTATAAATGAACAAGTGGTGGTGCCACTCAATGAACAGTATATCCAGTGCTTGAATGGTAGGGTAATTCTCAGAAACCAGTGGTTTACAAGCAATTTTCCTTTATCACATATGGGAAAGTGGAGCAGCCATTACTACAGCGAAAGTTCACAAGTCAGTACCTTCTGCACCAGAGCCACTGCCAATAAGTGCTTACTTCAATGCTAATGTGCCTATGGAACAACACTAAAGAGATAGCTGTTAGGCACTAAAGAAAAGTATGTAGGATAATATCGAGCCAAAAGGAGCAAGTTCTTGATGCCAATCAAAATATTGTTTCTTAGCATTTCCGAATTCTGCGCCTAAGCAAACCTCATTTGACAATCAGGCACACCAAACAAGGCCTCAAAGAGTAGCATTCCTGGTAGAAAGTAATGATCAATATCTCTTTAATAAAACAATTGATCTATACTGGTATGCTCATTGTAACTGTTAGTTGATAATAGCATATATCTGAACAGCTTTATGGGTATTCAAATCAGTCGATATTTTTGTTGGGTCTTTGGTGTCCCAACCAACATGAATAATTAGCTTCGTTTCACATATAGTCAAATACAAATTAAGTTTGAGTGTACTAAAACATGAAATAACGAAAAGGCATTGTTGCATAATTCTACTTTTGTACTCGAAAAACCCAACAGAATGTGAGCAACATGCATGTCTTATGTTAACACATTCGAGGCAACAGTTTAGTCAAAGTGACCTGAAATTGTTATTATCTACATTTTCCTAGTGAAAAGATAAAGAATAAGCTTCCTAAACAACTAAAATTAAACTTTACTACAAATCTCAATCTTACCATAAAGCTACCCTGTTGTTAACTTCCAAGTTCATAGGTACCGGGCTCTCTCTCTCCGTCAAGGAAGATGGATATGTTGGTGGGTTCGTTTGACTCCATTTAGTCAATGAATCGGCCTCAACAATCCCTGTAGTCGCTCCCAGTGGATCCATTTCCGCGCTGTGACCAATGTGCAAAGTGCCACAAAAAAGTATAAACTGCAATTTAACAATGGATAAATTGCAAATATCTACGTATTATGGCATGATTCTTTCTTGGCCAACCTAGTTAATTTCTCAGTTTGTTCCATTTGACCTCCACACAACAAACTCGCCCCAGTTTCTCTAATTTCACCAACAAAAGGTCAACTTCATGAAAACAAGGTGGTCCCACAACACCAAACCACAGACTGGGTGACATCAGTTTCGCAGAATCCATTGTCAGAAAAAATAAACAAACAATTAAATACTTTTTCTGGAGACAAATGGGCGGCTTGGGTTTACAGGGGGTAGTGGGTCCCAATAATTAATAAGGAGCACTACTCTTGCAGAAGGTGACGAACTTCACCGTGATAGAGAAAGAGAATTAAGCACTATTAAACCCACGTGTCTGTCGCCCAGTCCCATTGAAATGACCATGAAATAATTTCAAAAACACTCAAGTTATGGTTCCAGCACTCCAACTCTTTCAGTCAAAGTTGTAATGTTAATCTGAGGTGTAGAATAGTTTATTATTTAAAAAAGCATTTTCTCCACCCCTACGTTTAATAGGATCCGCCCTTTGAATTGCTTTTTGGTTTTAGAAGTTTGCTTGAAACTTAAATACTTGCTAATTATAAATGCACCTTTTCCAATCTTCATTTGGAATGTGTATACTAATCTTATGCCCAGTGGTTAGCATTTAAGGACCCTAGAAGTAAGCTTTTTCTCAGCTGCTCACTTGTCGCACTTCATTCTGTGAGGTTGACACAAACATTCGAATAAGAACCTTTGGTTGTGTAAAATTATGACACGTTGTAGCGAACTGTGGTAGGTGTGACGAAACGTTTGCAATGTTCTGTAAGTCAATCCTGAATTAGTTTTTACGTTTTTCGGATAATATAAATATTCTGCATGAAATACAAGAAAGAACTGGAATACAAATCTAAAGAGATATCTAAATGCGTCACTTCTTTTTTAACGAACAATGTAAGAAACACACATCAAATACCACCATAAAGGGTAGTCCTAAAAACGCTCAGCTTATTATTTAAATAACAAAAATAAGTGGATCAGCCTTAAGGGAGCAGCGAATATCAATTATTTAATCGTATAGGGCTTCCTATACTTCAGGTGTGACAGCTTTTCGTCCTCCTTCAGTTACTGCAGTTACCTTCTCTTGATGAATTTCTGATTTAATCAGCATTTTTCATTTGCTGGGCGAAGTAAAGGTTTCCTAATTTCAGCGTATTCTTTAACATTGAACCATTTCTTTCTTTATCTGCATATCGGCTATTACAACAAACTGCCTATGTCAAGGAGCATGTAACGCTTGTATTTTTCAACAGATGGGTAAAGGGGTAGATGTCAGATTCTGGTGTAAGTTTGCTACAATCAAACAAACGATTCAAAATTCAACAAATCAAGAGGAAAAGAAGAGTTTTTGAGTAAGCAAAAAAGTTTCTGGAGCGTTTGAAAGTTCTTTATTGGTAAATTTTTAATAGATCCTCCTATTATAAGTAGAGACCAGTTCCCAATCTAGAGAAACGAGAATACTTCACGAAAGACTCTTAGCATCGAGGGATACGTACGTTTGTAAGAGAAAACTACTTTTTGTCACGGGAAAATCTACTTCTTGTACTCAAACTTCAGGTAAACTCACTGGTTAACTCTGAAGCCTTACGCCTAGACCAAGCATCTAAAACTCAGCTTAGCCTTCCGAAAGGAATAAAGTTTAATTGGTCTCTTAAAGGTTCGTATGGACTGAAGGAGAGACTTACTACCATATCTAACTTGTCTAATCGTCACAATGTTTTTGCAATACATAATTGTTGGATTAGGTATTTGACAATAACGGTGTCCAAATAATAACAGTGGTTAAGACAGCATTGGTAATTCGAGGATTCCTATTTATTGGAATACGCTGTGGTGTCACTGGAGACACATGGACAGACGATACACACATTCTTTCGTCTCTGAAGAAGAAGTGCTGGGATGTAAAAGAGGAATTGATAATCCACTTAAAATTTCCAGACCAAATTGAAAAGATGTGGTGTGCATGCTGGTGAAAAGTTTGGATGGTACTGAAGTGGAAGTACTAGCGTAATATGAACCACGATGGTTGACAGACATTCTTGGTGGTAGTGAAGATTATTTGATATCTGAGAAAATCAGAATTTAGTTGGTGGAAAAGTTTTGAACTCTAGAGAAAAGAACCTAGATTTCTCACATATCCCTCATTTACTTCCTCCCACCGTTTATTATATTTTCCTACAAATTCGCATTACCCGATTTGTTGTGACTCATTTATTCGGCACCTAAGAGTAGAAGTCTACAGCCATGCATCATTGAAAAAGCCTTGGAATATGGGAAGTGCTTATGTATGTGTACAGAAGTGCGTACTGCATTCTGTAAGAAATTGTTGTAAATATTTAATTCTTGAAATCAATTTATGTCTTGTTATGAATCAATCAACACGAATTAAACCTAAATGTCTGGTGCTTCTAAAGTGAGATTGTTATTGTGGGAAAGGAAATACCTCACATAATCGACAATGCCAAATGAGAATTCGAAAATAATAGGAAAATTTCAGCTAATAGACGCATTGGCTTCAAAACCAGGAAAACATGCTCCAACTGTGTGGTGCGATAATGTTTACTAAATGAATGGTAGATATGGTGATAAACAGTGCAAGAATTGTCTTAATCAATGGCTCTGAATCTCTTTGCCGCAGTTACCCTCAACAATGTTATTATTATTGTTTTTTATGTCCAACAATGCAAGGCATGAAAAAAGAAAAACAAATCTTTATTGTAATATTACCCTGTGATCTTATCATAGCCACAGGAAAAAAGCAGTCGTGTGACCTTCTCGTGACATTGAAAGCACCAAGGAAAGCTAACTGTTTCAATCCATTGTTGTCCGTCACAACCTATATTTACATTTGATCACGAAAATATCAATTTGGTGTATCTGCATACTGACAATAACTTGACATAAATTCACCAGCATTGAACGTGAGGTAGGGTTCGGGTCACATTATGTGGAAAACTAAGGTCTGTCTTTATAACAGACAAAACGTTCCACCTGATGAGCTTTTTTCAGCAGGCTTCATGACCATGTGGTGATAACTATATTTACATTTTATTGGGAAAAAAATTTCTATTTCACATTAGTGTAAAGGTGGAGAGGCCATGAAAAAATTACTGAGAAGACTGCTCCTGAAAACAAACAATTTTGTCAATATTTGTTTAGAAGGGCAATTTTTTAAATATTTTGATATTTTGGAATAAATGTTTGGAATTGAAACCACATTGCACAGTCACGTCAAAGAATAGGGATGAGGGACTAATCCTTGTCCTAAACTTTTGTGTGCACATACAAAAGAGTAGCACCAGATGCAATGTTAGTATAGGAATCAAGAAAATGATAAAAACAAGAACACCTATATCATCACTTTGGAAAAGGGTGTCAAGGTACATTCACAAAATTATGATTTAAAATATTTCCTTGCTCGTATTTCGACAGGCGTATTTGTTATTACCGTTCAAATTGTTGTGTTTCCTGTATACATTGCATAATGTTTAGTTTGATCTTTCATTGTAACAGAGTTTTCTGAACTTGAATTAATTATATTTTAAAATTGAATTATTTTTATTCACTAGAGACTATACACATATGACCTTCACGAAATTTTGGCAATTTTCAGACTGTCGGCTCTAGTCCGCAAAGAAGTTAAGAAGAGCGGATCACTGAACCCAGCCACAAGTGCCTCGATACTCTCTTTTGTGGAGGCAAGAAACATCGAGGGCATTCATAAAGGAAACCTTCTGCTATACATATGTAAACATATGTGCATGGGTGCTTTAGTTTTAATGAATTATACCACGATTTCCGGCTGTAACCAGAGTTTTTATGACAATAATATTGGTACAAAAAAAGCGCCTCGCCTCGGCCTCTTCATATTAAACCATTAAAAACTCTTCATATTGCTTATTAATATCCAAAATGAAGAACTTATATGCTGTCAAGATACCCAAAATATATACAGTCAAGAATGGAATCTCGACCTTATGAAACACAGCATAAACAAGCAATCAGTCAGCACTGTAATAAAAATCGACTTGCAATCTGAAACCTGCCTCCTTAACCACAACGAAATAGCGTTGTACACCGAAGAAATGGTAATATAGTGTTACAGTAATCACTAGTGGACGAATGGTTAAATCTATAGCTTAACATGCAAAAGGTTCGCGGTTCGAGCTTCAGCCAAGTCCCCCGGAAGTACCGCGCCCTATTTGTTTCTCTTTTATGAGTGTCAAACTAGGTGTGTGAACATATTTCCGGAGATAAAATTGGAGGAGGGGAAAAACAATAACTAAAAGCTTTTAAAGAGTGAAAAGAAGGAGTAACCTACACTGAAGCGACTTCCTGTCTTTTCCAGTGTGAAAGAAGTAAAGGGGAAAAAAAATTGTGAATATCATGCAATACGTTGTAATAGAAGTAAATGATGGTGGATTGCTTCATAAACCGGATTGTATCATTGATTGACGTAGTTGTGCAGAAAACCATCTGTAGAAGTAGTGGATGTTATTATTTCTCTTTTCTTGGATAAACACACTTTGTACAAGAAGCGAATATGGCATCTTGATTTTTAAGTAGACATACTTTTTCTCCCAGACCAAATATGCAGAAAGGATTTATGTAGGCCGCACTCCCACAACCACATAATGTAAACATAATTTGGGAGCTCGTTGTTTTCAAATGACTAACCTCCCGACTCAGCAATAACATTGTCAGGGATAACATCGTAAGCAAAAACATCGTGTAAGAAGGAAACAGGTTTTGCGAGGATGAATTTGAATTTCCAAATCCCACACTGTGGGACACAAACTTTATGTATCAACTGTATAAGATCGCCGCATAAAAAATTAAAACAAACGTGGCAAAAACAGTTATTTTGCCAGAGTTTATTTTGGTGTCGAATGTTACAGATAAAGTAGAGAATGCGATTTGGTTATAGTCTTTGACAATGGCTTGAAGCTGTGGGTTCTTGGCAAAGAATCACCCCTTAAAGCTGCTAAAAATAACTAAGTTCTTTGCCCTCAGACCTAAAAATATTCAATATGTAAAAAAACTATAAGGTTGATAAGCAAACTTGGACCAAATCTGGCCTCTTTTACCCTCCATTTTTATCATTGCTGGGCAATAAAATCGGTGACTTAAACCGAAGCGAGGTTCAAGTTTCCTTTGCTATGTACTTTTGTGCAGTTGTTTACGATTTCTTCCACGAGCTGTCAACCTGTATGAAATTTCTGATCCCTGACCTGGTTGCTTATTAACTGCTTAATTGTTAAAAAAAGTGCTGTAAACTTGAATCAAAGACACGATCCGCTGACTGAGTTGTGGGAACACTGGCTGTTAAAGACGTTGATGCGGGTACTTTGGTATTTATTTAGGTTCTCCTCAAGTATTTAAGCAGAAACTCTTTGGTGACCATGTACGTCACATATTCTGGGATTGTCCCAACCAGATCAAATTTATTAAGCTTCTTAGTAAACATCTAGCAGGGACTATATGTGTATCAATGTAGTCGCAATTGTAATAGAAGGTCTTTGTATATTTCACAGTTAGATTACAAGTGTAGCAAGATTAGGAATTTCGGCACTGTTTTCGGTAAGTTTAAAAAAAAATGAAACCACCTGACAACATCCCGATATGCTAGTCTGAGTTTAGACAATACATGCAATGTTGTAACCATGAAAGGTGGCTTGGACGAAGAAAGACTTAATGAGCGTTCATTATAGCACCTTATTGCTTGTACTTCAATACGGTAATTGAAAAAGAAGTCCTTATCAAACCAGAAGCTGTTATTATTTAACAACCTGTGCAACTGTGTCGGAACTAAAAAGCTTTTACCTGATAAATGCTGCTGCTAAAGACCATGCAAGCTAGTTCTACAGAGTTCTTGGTAGTAAAAGCATATCAAACAAAGTGTGAACTGTTGTGAAGGTCAGCAATTTGACAAGCTACATTGTCCAGGCAAACATGCTACTTATCGAGTAGGTAATAAAATATAATATTTTGCGAAATACTGTTTTGAATGCAACATACAAACAAAGGTCAGTCACAGTAGAAAAACGACGGTTTATCTGTCGGTTTCCATTCCATTACACCAAAATATAGTGAGAAATCTGTATTAAAAATAACAATTTTAATGGGTTATGTAGTATGACAGGAAGAACTCTATTAGCACTCTTTGGTAATTTTGTATCCAAAAGCTTAAAATGTTTAAGGTATCTACGCAATTCTTAAAAGCACCACATGACAGAAGTGAAGCACATGCTACCCTTAAAAACTAGTTTGAAAATTGGACCTGGTACTCACAAACTACAAGTAAAAATTCATACAGGTGCCCAAGGGAACAATTTATCCTACTCTATATTCAAAGCTATATTCCGAGAACAAAATTAATAAATGATCATGACAATAAAAATTTACTTCATATCATCTAGTAGTAGATTGACAGCTTATATTGGAACACCCATTCTCTGTGAGAGCACTATCATTGTCAGCCTAAAGGTTCCAAACAGCTGGTCTCAATTTCTTTCTTTATTGTTAATCTTTCCGTACGTTTTATACTCAGTCTATCCTTATGTTGTGAACTACATTTATTATTAAGTCAATTATTATTAAATGAATTATTATCAAATTAATTATTATTCAATAAAATTATTATTAAATTAATTATCATTTTATGTAAGTAATTGCAATCGACAGAGTTCAAGTCCATACTGCACAGAGCCATAGATAATCCGAATGTACCCTGTCACACTGGTGCTCCCAGAATGAAACTCTTACAGGTATTAATCTCATTAGTAAATTTCATTCTTTTTCCATCTATATCAATTTTTATCTGCTACCAGCCTTAACCCTGAGTTCAGGTCTGGTCGCTGGTTATAGAAATATCTTAACACACAGTAATTATTTATCCAGAACATCTAACAAAATTCCTAATTTCCGGTCCTATCTCACCCAGCTTCCACAAACTAAACATCTTTAAGTTTTCTGAACTCGTCAAACAAAAAGACTTTGTTCTCTAACAAATACAAACAAATTTGTAACTTTTATTTCTAAGTAGAGTGTCGTTTTGCCTGAAGTTTACAACTTCGAATGTGTCCTTAGTAAGACTCTTAATTTACTCTTTTTACACGGATGTGTCTAAAATTTGTTAGTCTTAATTAGCCAGTGACTGGTCTGTAACGTATGCGGTGCCAAAAGTAATCACACAGATGAAGCATGTTACCATCAGTCTATCTGTATAACCGTTAATTGAATTATTGTTCTTGCTCTTCTAGTTACTCGATTTTTGTTTATTTCCTTTCTTCAGTTGGTTATGACCACACTTATTACTCTGGTTGGGACATATTCGTAAGGACTTTTTTCTCTTGTTTATTCATTCAGTATTTGCATCCACTTGTTAAAGGGTTGGAAGCAATGGTGCGCAACTCTTCTCAATGTTCTGCTAATATGACTTCTTCTGAGTACTTCATACCAGTTAATTCTTTGATATTGTCATATCACATAGTTCTAGGTCTTTCCATATCTCTCTTTCCATATATATATTACATCTAATAATGTTTTATGTTGTAACAAAATTTTGCTGCCTATTCTCAATGTTTCTGTTACCAAACAAACACAAGATCATGTAGATATTCTTAGATTCAAGCATTTTTATTTTACAGACTACATTCTAGTTCATTAATTTAATATCCATAATTTCCAAATTACCGCACTGATAAGGGAAAAAAATTGATAGACAAACAATCATTTCGTTGTTCTTATAGTAAAACAACACATTCCTTCGTCATGGAAAAGTCAGGTTTTAAATAAGGTACACAAGACTTGAGGTTGCTGGAGTAAATGATGGGATGCCTTCGGTAAATTACAGAAGTCCAAGATAACTACATTTCGCACATGTAATCACAAACAGCATTAAGGGCTAAGGAGAAGTCTTTAAGAAAATTGTCGCAGTCAATATGTTTTGATATTTAACAAATAAAAAAAACAAAATTTATTTGATGATTGTACTCAAAGGCGTAAAGTGGGCTTCTATGAGAGGTGGCCTTTGGTTGGACAATCAAAGTGCTGAGTTGTGAGTTATGTTTGCAGAACAAAATTTTGGCTCTCGTTTGTGGAATAAAGGCACAGCAACGATAAAACCGAATCTTGCTATCAAATTATTTTTGGAAGTTGCTTTCAGTTGATGCGGGGATGCCGAACCATTATTCATTTTGTCCACCAAACCGCGAAAAGCACCATTTAGATGCAAGAATTGGAGTTGTGAGTCTTTGCTGTTGCTGAAGACATCAAAAATCTTATGAACCTTTCAAGGCTGAGCAATTACCCTAACATGCTCAGTCATCTCAGCTTCTGATAACTGAATAAGAAATCTTCCTTACTGAAAAAGTGCTGATTATGATAGAGTGGATGATGTCTTTGCAAAACTTGTCTTTAAGGATCAGCAACGAGGCCAAGAATCAATAAACTTCACCATACGTCGTAATTCAAAAATTGCCTCTCGGAGAATAAAACGAAAAGTTTAATCAGTTTCATATCCAGTGATGAAATACCATAACCAGATGGTATCCTATCTCTCCTGAGATTTACTTGGCTGGTTGCTTAACAAACGTCTAATAACCACAGAAAACAAAACTATTTCTGAAAAATGGAAGAAGCCTATCATAAACAATCTGTTAAAAAACAAGACACAAAATGATTTTTGAGCATCAAAGAGGGATATTCTTTTTCATCATTGCTTGAAAGTTACTAGAACGGAAGGATTTGTGTGAATTGCCTTGTGGTCCACATCATTATCGACTCTGTACCTGTAAGGATTTATTAGTGGCAGTGGAAAAGTGAATAAATTGTGCTGCAAACAAGGCATGTAACGAAATGGTCAATTTAGACTTAAACAAGACCTTAGACAATGCAAACAGAGACAGAAATACTCAAGTCCTACCCAAAGTAGTAGTATATGGTGAGTTAGTTTCCGTTACGGTGTTACTCAATAACGATGGTACAGTCACCAGTCACCAGTACCCAAGAAACCGTTCTATCAAGACTTTTTAATTTGGCAAACCCTCTTAATGCGGACAATACAAAAGGTGCAAGGAGACTTTGAAAGTGAATCTGAAGTATTACAACATGGCGAGTGATTTGGGGAAGAAAAGAATGCCTGAACGTAACTATTATTGCCATCCTGTCCAAAAATCCATAGTCACCTAACATACCAACTCCATCAGTAGATAGAAACAAAGAGTAAAAATTAGCCCTATTCAGTCCAAGCTTAAGACTAAGCTTCTCACTATCAACAGGCAGGTTTGGGACCCATTTCTTGTTTTCATGATTGCTTCTTTTCTTTTTGAAAATAAATCTTTTAATCTTATCCGATAATTATTCTTGTGGTCAATACCTTGAAGAAACTTCCAAGCCTCAGCAACGAAAATAAGTTTTCTTTCTCATAATCGCTCATATCTTTCTTCCAAGATAATCCTACATGTCTTTAAGATAATGATAGTCATTCTTTGGGGCAATACGTTGAAGCAATTGCTAAGCCTGCAGCAACGCAAGTAAGCTATCTTTCCCTTGTTTGTTTTTATCTTTTACCCTAGATCATCGTTCATGTCTTTTAGGCACTAGGCCTTGCATGATGTATTGTTGTAATTTTCGGACTGGAGGCTACTCTCGGTCTCTTTAACCGCATTCCCCGTTGCGTTGGAACGTCGTCAAATTATTTGTGGCTGCGTAACTCCTTCTCCTTTCTCTGTTTTGCGATGTTGCATTTCGCTCTTTATCCTACAGCTATATGAATGGGAAATTTTTCAATAATGTTTCTTCTTTCGTTCCTTCCATGAAAGTTTTTAAACACTTTGGATGTTTTGGTACAGGTGTTCATCCAAATACTGTTTTTAAACCTGTTCGCAAAAGGGTTGCTGTCCTACTAGCTTCTTTCCTTACACATTTAAAGTTTGCAGTTCTCTGGCGTTCTCTTCTTCCTTAAAAGGGTATGATCTTTCATTTTAAAAACCTTTTATTAATCTTTATCTTCTTCAGCTTCTTTAATTTTTCTCTCCTTTTCCCTCTTTTACCTCCTGGAGAAGATAGCTGGTCGGTTGAAGTGATTAAGAACAAGAATGATAAAAAGGTCAAATAAAGTCTGCTAATTCTCCTTCAACAGACGTTTGCATGCAGGAATTAACCTGATATGCTATCAATGCACCAAAACACTTTTCAAAACAGGTGAAAAGAAGGAGTCATCATAATCAGCTTTGATGGGTAACATCACCTAATACATCGTGAAAAGGAGAAGAAGGTGTGTAATCTTTCTTAAGCAAGTGAGTAATATTAAGCCCTGAATCAACCTCCTATCGAATCAATACAAAAAGGAGCTTAGACAGAAAGATCTCGGGTTAAAAGTTTTGTAAAAAAATTTTGATTGATATGAAGATCGCTAATTTTACAAAGGTTATTAAATCTAGCATTTATAACAAATTTCACACATTAATTCCCACAGCAAGTCGATGTGAAGTGTTTCTGAGAATGGAAAGAAAAACAAATATAGAAGAAGCCCTATTGGAAAAAATGTGCGAGTAATTATTAGCAAATTATTCAACGCTATGATAATAAATAAGTCTATATTTAAAGTATTTAACCTACTTAAATAAAATATTATAGCACTTTACACTGGGTCAGTTTTAAGATTTCCTTACAGTTTAGCATCAACTTCATATTTTTATCAACAGAAATTAAACTTTGACTACAGAAAGACTACAGAAAGAAGTACAATGCTTGTAGTCTTAAATGAAACAGTTTTCATCCTCCAAGATTGTTTTCGACCGATAAATAATTGATATAATCCTCGCATTTCTACATGTTGATAAAGTATTCTCAAAAAATAAGTATTTCAATTATAGTAATTTCAAAGTCATATCGTTTTACCCTTCTTGATTGTAAAGAGCTTAAATCTCCCAGACAGTATAATTACATATTGTCTTGGACGCAGTAAGTTCACATTAACCGAGTTTCTTAAAAGCAAGGTCTCGAACTGTTGTTTTGAAGAAGTGAAAACCAATTCTTGAATAATTTCTGAATGATCACTAAGTATTTCAACAGCTGAATTTAAACAAAAAATTCCAGGGCGTTAAACTGGCCGTGAAACCATTGTGGAGTTTTCGAGGCTATAACTTTTATTATTGAAAGCTATTTTGCCGATTGCGCAGTCTCGCAGCCTTAAATGCGACATAATTGAAATTGCCAACGAACCCTGACAACAGCTATATAATTTTTTCAATCAAAAAATTTAAACCAAATGGTCAAGGCAAAATTCTTGTCCTTTTTCAGACTACAAAAAATGGGGCAGCGTTAACATTTTTTTTGCACAGTTGGTTACCACAACTGTAAAAATAGGTACTTCAAGCTTAAAATCCGTGTTTATTTATTCGCTTTCTGAGGTTATCACCAACTTTCCCAATTGGAAAGGGAAACAAGAAATCCAATTGTCACATCAAAAACCTTGGTTTGTCGTGACTAGAAACATTGGGCCAGTGCTATCCAACAACAACCAAGAGGTTTACCAAATTATGAGGAGACTATGCAAAGGTTAGGCTTGATGACAGGCAAGTATGGACTGCAAAATGCAATAGATGTATTATGGGTGACTACCCAATATTCTTACAAAATCACCAAATATTTTAGAATTCCTGTAATACAAGATGCATGTCAAAAAACTCTGCGTAGGCGTATTGGATTAATTATGGCAAAGGTAAGAAAGAGATGGTGAACAGACAAGTTCAGATCCTTGACAAAATAAGAAGTGCACAAAAGATGTAGATGCAAGCGATTCAAAGTAAAATCATCTGTACCACCTGGAATGCTGTCAGAATTGAGGACCCAAGGACAGAGAACAGTTGGAGTAGATTTTTTTGCTCTAGTGCTATACAAGATGGATAAGAAAACACTGGGAAAATCACACGTAGCACTGTATACATGTGCTGTAACAAGAACTGTACATTTGGATCTGCTTTCAGATATGTCAACAGTATTCAAAGTAAGTGTAAGTACCAGAGGAGAAAACCCTGAAAAGATAGTAAGTTACAATGGAGAAACATTTGTAGCAACAGGAAAGTGGTTAAATAAACTCAAACGGAATAAACTTACTTTTTAGTTTCTTGTCAAAATGAGGATCCAATGGACGTTCAGTCTATCAAAAAGCCAAAGGTGAGGTGGATTCTTTAAAAGAATAATGGGCCTTATGAAAGTGTCGCTAAAAACCCTCGAAAGTGCAATTCTGACTTTCAAACACTTAAAAGAGATGTTACTTAGTGTCGAGATCACATTAAACACCAAACACATTAATACGTGGAACTAATCTCAACCTTCGTGAAGAAGACCTGGAATGAGTGGATGGAGGAATGACCAGAAAGGCTAAGTACGTCAAGAGATGCAAGTACTTTCTGTGAAAAAGATGACCTGAAGAGTATGTAAGGTCATAGGGAAAAGCATTTCGTTAACTCAGGAGAAGTTGCCAGCTTAGGAGTATAAGATGTAAAGTTGATTTCAAGTGATCAGAAAGATCATGGTTTACGGGAAAGCAAAACAGATTAGTATAGCACTTGGCAGTCGTTGTGGTCCATCATAGGTTTCTTGGATGGTGGCATGTTGTCTCCAGCTGATATTTTGCACTTTTCTTAACATGTTCTTGTAACAGTTAATTAGACGCTTCTCCGTTTTAGCTGCTAATAACCAGGTTTCGGACCCATATAGTAAAGCGGATTCAATAATTTTTGGAATGTTTTTATCTTAAGTTGGTTAAGTAGGTCGGTTTGCCATATTTTCTCCAATTTATTACTGGCATCCAAGGCCAGAGACTTTATTATCTTAAAGTCTTTTGGTGAGTCTGCAATCTCATGTCACAAGTATTTTAAGTCATAGACTCTTTTAATAACGGTATTGTTAGGGAATTTAATACTTGATAATGATGTACATGTTGATACGAATTCTGTTTTGAATTGTAATGGAAACCAAGTTGGCTCAGCATCGTTGATAGACTCTGCAATTAATGACAGGTCATCGATAAAATCTAAGGTATTCTACATGATGTTCACTGCTACGGTGTGTTATGATGATAAGTCGTCTCTTATTCATGTGGTCAAGAGATATTCGTAGAACATAGTCAAGTACCACAAAGAAGACGAACAGAACTAGTGTATCACTTTGGTGGACACCTGCTGTTATGTTGAATAATTCTGTTCCTCCATGTTGTTTAATAGGGTTTGATTGTTTGAAGTCTGCACCATGAAATTCCATAAAGCGGTAGGGCTTCCAGCATGACGTCTGTAGTGGTCAAATCAAAGGCTTTACGGAAGTCTACAAAGCAAAGTGTACATCTTTTCCCAGCCTTTCAATTTCTTCTATGATCTTCTGATGGGTAGTATCTGAGAAATTGTTGACCTTCCCCACTAAAACCATTTCGGTTTTTGCAAGATAATGGATCCATCCCCGAGAAAATTTGATTAAAAAGGATTTTGTTAAACATCTTTGCTGAAATCGGAATGGCAGTGATGCCGAGTTAATTAGATGCTGATCTGATTTTTTGGGGGAGAAAAACAGGAATTATGGCTTCTTTCAATCCTGACGTTGGCGTGGTAAATGTTAATAACGTATGGTTACAAAACTCTAACAGAACATAATGAAAAATGGAATCTTTCCAAACAATATTTTGTATATTATCCAAGCCAGGTGATTTGTTATGTAAGAAGGTTTTAGGGGCGTTGTCTAGGTCTTTTAGGGAGAAAGGATCGGTCTTAGTATTGAGATTGAGAACAATTGTAACTTTGGATAATGGAGTGTGTTTTAATTTGGGTGGGTTTTCCAATAAGCCTTTAAAGTAACAGAACCAATTTTCTTTTCACTTGGTGAACCTCTTTTGTTTCTAATGGATGGGTTTCCCTTTCTTTCTATTATCTCGTTGATGGCGCTTCATGTTGTTTAGCTGTGTGCAGATGAAATACTTTGTAAATTTTTTCTTGGATGCATTTGGACATGTAACAGGTACATATGCTTCATTTGGTCTTATCTGAGACGAAGAGGCAATCTTTAGAGTATACGATGAAGGTTCTATGTGAAGATCTTTTGACCCTTTCAATAGATTTCCCCTGTATTCTTAACGAGCTCTTTGGTGTTTAGACATTGTTTCTTTTTTCTGGGTTTCTTGGGAAGTATCGTCAAAACAAGTCCCTTATTAGATTTGATGAGATTGTTGTACTGTACTTGGTTTCAGTATTGTCTGATGGACTAGATAATTCTTCTATAGGCTAATCGCTTCAATCGCAATTGAATGACTGCAAGCTGAGCTGTGTATTATTTTGTGGGGTTCTAAAGTTTAGATAAACATGTTTTGAAAGGATTCGATAGTCTGATGGTGTTTTTCCACTTGCTTCTGATAGTCAATTTGTGATCTAGATTCAGATGGGTGCATGTATATCCATAGCTTAGTTTGTTCATTTTTATACTAATGTTAGTGATTCGTAGTCGAGATTTTTCCGTGCACAGTGTTTTCATGCCTGTTTGTCTCATTGAGGGTCATCATTGTTGTCCTCAAACAGGGAAAAGATCCAGACAACCCCAAGAGGTTTAGACCAATCTCCCTACCAAGTATTACATACAAACTACTTTAGCATATGATGCTTGGAAGGATTAGCACCACAATTGATGAGAAACTCATCCCAGAACAGGCCAGCTTTCGCCCAAGGCGTTCGTGCTTAACACAATTCACGAACCTGATTCAGCATATTGAAGATTGTAAACAAGAAAAACGCATTACCGGAGCAACATTTGTCGATTTAACAGCTGTATACGACACTGTACAACATCAACGGCTCATACACAAAATTTACAACGTAATGGCCTACCACAGGGAAGTGTTTTATCACCTCTTCTCTTTGACATCTAAATGGTTTACCTTTACCAAGTGAATGCCGACGTTTTATCTATGGAGATGACACCTGTATAACAACTCAACAGCGGTCCTTCACTAAGATAGAAAACACCCTCGACAACTCCCTGAACCAGCTCACTGGTTATTATGAGTCCGACCACTTGAAGCCAAACCCAGCAAAAATCCAAGTTTGTGCTTTTCACCTAAAAAATGAACAGGCAAAGTGCACTCTCAATATTACATGGAGCCAACCACCACTGGAGCACCATCCACACTCTAAATACTTGAGCGTCACTCTGGATTGAACACTCTCTTTTAAATCACACTGCTCTAATACTAAGGCAAAGATCTCCACAAGGAATAATCTGTTGTGCAAGTTGGCAACCTTCAAGTGGGGAGCCAAGCCATTAACACTGTGCGCCGCTGCCTTGTCTTATGCCTTTCAGTCGGCGAGCATGCATGCTTCGCCTGGGAAAGGTCAACACATGCTAAGCAAGTGGATATTTCACTCAATAACACTTGTAGAATAATTACAGGGACAATACGATCCACACCAGTCCATACTTTGTATGTTCTGTCAGGCATAGCCTCACTACAGGTAAGAAGGACATCTACCTCGGGACATCAGGAACGATTAATACAAATCACCGATGAGCGTCACCCGTTGCATAACCATGGTCCACCTCTAACTCGACTGAAGTCAAGACATAGCTTCCTGTCCATACCAGATGAAAATATCTCATCTTCTCAATTTCAACGAGAAATCATGTGGAAGGCACTATGGGATGAATCACCAAACTGAACAACTTTTGAGAGCAGAGGTGTAGTAACCAAAGAACAACTGGCTACTGGCCATGATCTTGCCTGGTCAACGTGGCACCATCAGCAATGTCAGGTGCTCTCTACTGGGCAGAGACGCTGTAGCCGAGACACGAAAACGAACGAACGATCTGCAATCAATAAAAAATTTTAATTAAAGATTTCAAACTGTTACCTTCAGGGACCAGTTTCTTTAGGGGTTTTCGGTGACCAAGGAAAACGCGAGAGTGTGAAAGTGTAAACTACTTTTTCCTTTTAATTTTAATATGAGGAGCGTATTGTTTAATCATGCTGCTATTATTGAAAACAAAGTTTTCATGGGAACCATTGGGAAGTCATATTTTTGAGAGAGTGATAATTTACCCGTAATACCAGTGTAGTGGGGAATTATGACTTAAGGTAACTAAGAGCAGATATTCCTTATACCCTGGTGAATTAAGACTATGCTGATGTAGAGAACTTGGACTAGACGAAGGGAAGTATTTCAAAGGAAGGAAAAATTATATTTCAATTTCAATTTTCAATTTTTCGAAATGAATTCAAATTTTGCAAGAGAAGATTGCAACAGAGGTTTTTATTGAAGCTCTACGATTAAAATTAAAGAACTCCAGCAACCTACTGTTCCTTTTCCATTAAGTAATTGTTTTAATTTTGGTGTTTTAATTTACTGGTGACGGAAAAAAAATATAACTGCTATTGCATTTACTTATTCTTTGGTTTTTATTATGTTTTGTTCTGAAGACCTTATCTCATCCTTTCTTAATGACACATCTCTTATTATTTAAAAATTGCATCTCCTTTATTGGCCTTACAGTTAATGTAGCAAGACTCCACTAAAGCTATAAAGCGCTTGAATAATTGATATTTCATCTTCCACTAAATGTTACATTTAGTTTCTGCGATTAAAACTACTCCGCCTAATTTTCTAGACCAGCCTTAATTACCTAGGGTAATAGGATGGAAATAATCCTAACAGATGAAAAAACTAAGGTTTGTACCCTTATTTCTCGGAGTTATAAATTTTCTGACACCGGATCCCCAATTAGATGAGTTTGAAGATGACAGTAAAAAATTCTCGACAATTTTTACAACAATTCTAAAAACAGATCTCCATTATGGAGAGCATGTAAAATTTGCAAATAAAAACAACCAGATTTGGACCCAAAAATGATTTTACTGCACTTCTACAAATAAAAAAATGCTAAAAAGCCTTACATGTTTTGGGTACACAAACTGTATAGAGAGAGAAACCGAAAAGGAGAACATTATTTGCTTGGACGTGGTGTGCGATTATTTGACCATGAAATGTTTTTTGGGCATTTTGAAATGCTTCTGGGAACTTCTAAGACTTGCTCAGACTAGAAGCTCCTGATATTAATAAAGAAACGACAAAAATGCGAGAATCCATAAAGTGCAGATCAGAGACTATTAGTTACACTACGGCATTCTGCAACAGGAGATGCCAATGAAACTATCGCTGCTAATTATAGAATGAGTTAAAAACAGCAGGGGGAGTATTAAATGAGAAATATATTGTAATCTACAGTGACTAAAGGAAGTTGGTCATATTTTAATGTTGCCACTGTAGCTGCCTGGAAAAAAATTGGGAATGATTTTGCGACGAGATGAAATGTTTCCAGTGTGGTTGGAGCAATAGATTGAAAGCATGTGGTGCTGGTCACTGCAGCCAGACAAGGATCTACTTTCTTTAATTACAAAAATACTCGCCGTATTGTGTTTTTTGGAATTAGCGATGCAAATTACAAATTCACACTTGTTAATATAGGTGATAGTAGCAGACAAACCAATGAAAGTATCTTTTTAAATAGCAATTAAGGATATGGCATAGAAAAAAATTTCTAAATGTACCCCATGGTGCTAAACTAACAGGTTCTTCAAGAGTGTTTCCTTATGTTTTTGTAGCGGAAGATGCGTTTGCTGTTAAAAGGGACATAGTGAAAACCTTGCTGAATACTAACAAGAGAACAGGTTGAATCGTGCTAAGAGAATAATTGAAAATTTTTGGGCATATGTGCATGTCAGTTTCTGGTATTCCATAGGTCAATACTGATTCCTTTATTAAATCTTGTTGGAGTGTAAATCTTTGATAGATAAAACATATCTCACTCATTAATAAAGACACATTATCCCCTTTTTGTCAAACTTTGTTAACAGAATACCAGCATTGCTAAAAGAATGATGAACTCTTTCAACACAGTCAAAAGGAAAACAATGTTCATTAATGATTTCAAAGTTATTTATCTGAACGTTATTTATTCTATCTCATTCATGGATATGAAAAATGCTAGTGTTAGTATACAAAATTGAATTGTCAAATCACCTCTTAAAGCTAATAAAATATCCGGAAGTGGTGTACAGACAATTTTCACCTCCATAATTTCAGGGATAAGATTGGATTAGTAGTAAGGGTAGTAATCGTCCAGAAAACAACTATCCATGAGAAATTATGAGGGGGAATTGTCATAGTACCCCTGGCCCTGACATCAACAGCTTGTATCAACAAATTCCTTCATCTGCGTGATAAAAGGATCACAGTCAAAGTTTTATTAATTCAAATGCTTTCTTTTGCGACGCTTACTTTTAGGCCCTTAGCTCGTGACCGAATAAGAGCAATTTGGTGGAGATGGAGATAAGGGGCTGTTCACTGAACATCAAACGAACTCTTGTTTGGTGCTTGATAGGATTTCAAATGACATGAGTGGTCAGGTAAGTGACGGTTTATATTACTACGAGTTGTCAAATTTCAAGTTTTCTTATACATGAAAGGCATTATTTTAAGTGCTGGATGATTTGCAGCAGCTGCACCAGATTTTCTCACTGTCTTCCTTTTATTCAAACATTTCAATGAATCTCTTAAGCTTTTGGACGTTTTTTGAACAGATGGAACTAAAAAAAAAGATAAAACAAATATGTTATCTTTGCATGTAGAACAGCTGCACTTGAGAGAAGCACTGGAACCAGAAGGAGTGGTCCATACATGAGCCTGTGGAAGTAGATATGTCAAATATTGTCAACGATCCAATTGTCCGTCCAGAAAAAAATCATTTTTCCTCAGCTCTAAATCAAGCTGGGCTTAATGAAACAGTTTGTCAAGGCATTAAATACTGATGGTGAATTCTTCCATTACATGGTCTCTCCTCTCCCTGCTTTGTCCTTCGAGAAAATCAAAGTAGGTGTGTTTGACAGAACCAAGATCTGCGCTCTTGTACGCGATCAAAAAATTGTAAGGAAGATAAACTACACAGAAAATGCTGATTAGCTTTCATTTATGTCGGTGAAAAAAAATGTTCTCGGTAAAGAAAGGCTAACAACTAACTGAATAGAAAATGGAGCGCCAAACTCCATTTCCTATGCAGTCATCTAGATGGATTCCCTGAGAACAAGTAAATAGTGAACAAGATAAGCGGTTCCATGAAGGCTCCAAGGCCAAGAAAAAACGGTTCCAAAGGAGACGGGAGAAACATATGATGACAGGCCCTTGCTGGAGCATTAAAGGAGATTGCCCCGAAGCATTCCACAAACACAAGAGCTTCAAGCGCAAAGTCCTGCCTCAACAGACTGCAGTTTAACTTGACCTCCTCATAGAAACCAATGTTTTAGCTATGAATCAGTTCTGTATAAAATGTAATCTTTCTTTATGATGAAATGTGTTTCATATTGTGTTTCTAAATAAACTGAGACTACGTTCTATTTTCTTTTTTATTTCACAGCTAATTTAAGGAATGTTTAATCACACATTTCTCTAGGTTGACTATAACATCAGTGTGACGAAGACGAAGTTTTCAAAATTTGAAATACCTTGATTGTACCCCCCCTTCCACCCCCAAGAACCTAGTGCTTTAAAAGGACAACTAAAACCATATGTGAAATCACCACATTCAAATTAAGTAATACCAAGTGTTGCCATCAATTCAACAAAAATTTTGTTGACCAGTGTAATTGGTATGATGGAGTGTTTTGATTAGAATATCGTTTATAATTGGGCTTACATTGGAAAGAAACAGATACTAATATTTTTATCTGATTATTAATGTCATTTAAGGATTTACAAGTTACGGGGTTTGGGGGAAAACATTAATATACCTATCGATATGAGTTCAAAGCTGGGTTTTATACACAGGCCTACTTTCAGATTACGTGCTGTTTATTCATAGTTATACCATTGATTTTTTGAAACTTTATTTGAGTTCATATTCATGCTCATTAGTGTTTTTTGGAAAAAATTAAAAGTATTTTCCTTGTATGTGGGGATTGTTGTCACGGTGCTCTTGTCATAGTTTTTATAAAAATATTCGTAAGGTTTTTTCATTTTTTTTTATTAAAGAGGAAACACTTAAGTTGTTGTTGAAAGTGGTTCTATAATATACCATCTTTATTTCAGGGAGCTCTATCTTTTCTGAAGTTAGGATAATATTGAACACTTTTTAAATATAATTCCTGAAGTAAACAGGGCCGCAAAAATGTTGTTGGTGTTGGAGGCTCTACCATATTTAAATGATTTGTTTTGCAAAATAGACTGACGATCAACTGGACTTTAAGGCCTCTGTGGCAGTTTATTTAGATGATGACGTGACTGTGACGGGGATATCGTTTGAGACAACAAAAATAAAAGCAATGTTAAAACTGAGAATGTCTTCAATATTGGAATTGATCCTAAAAAGGACAACAACTGGAGAAAGAAAGAAAACACTCGGAAGAAACTGATTTTCATGGTTGTGCAGGGCCTATTTTACAACAGAAAGAATTAATCATGTCGACGTGAATCAGAGGGCAAGACTAAAAGAAAAAATAATTCAGTTAATTAAAAAACGACAATTTTGTTTTCATGTCATCAGTAAAGAAAATTTAGAGCTCCTCTCATCCTAAAATCTCAATGAAAGAAGAAACTGAGGTAGACAAAGAGTGACACTTTTGAATACCTATCAAACTGGGCAGTGGCCAGTGCCATCGACTTTTTATCCAAAGGAGAGAACAGGAAGAAGTGGAGAACCATAGTCGCCAACGTTTCAAGATAAGGTGCTCAGATAGATGGATAGATAGATAGATAGATAGATAAATAGATGGATTGATGGATAGATGGATAGATGGATAGATGGATAGATGGATAGATGGATGGATGGATAGATAAATAGATAGATAGATAGATAGATAGATAGAACGATAGAAAGATATATGGATGAAAGGATAAACGGATAGACAGATAGATAAATAGATAGATAGATAGATAGATAGATAGATAGATGGATAGATAGATAAATAGATCGATCGATAGATGGATGGATGGAAAGATATATGGATGAAAGGATAAACGGATAGACAGATAGATAAATAGAAAGATAGATAGATAGATAGATGGATGGAAAGATATATGGAAGAATGGATAAACAGAAAGAAAGATAGATAAAAAGANGATAGATAAATAGATAGATAGATAGATAGATAGATAGAACGATAGAAAGATATATGGATGAAAGGATAGAACGGATAGACAGATAGATAAATAGATAGATAGATAGATAGATAGATAGATGGATAGATAGATAAATAGATCGATCGATAGATGGATGGATGGAAAGATATATGGATGAAAGGATAAACGGATAGACAGATAGATAAATAGATAGATAGATAGATAGATGGATGGATGGAAAGATATATGGATGAAAGGATAAACGGATAGACAGATAGATAAATAGATAGATAGATAGATAGATAGATGGATAGATAGATAAATAGATCGATAGATCGATGGATGGATGGAAATTATCAAAAATCTATTTAATAATATCAACTAGCTAAAAAGGAGAAAACCAATAAAAGAATATAAACGCGATACAGTTCTTGTCATAAATCTGTTCATGTGATATCAGTAGCTTTCTTCACAGACAGGTTATTAGTCACTGTCATTAATATTCATGTACCATTTGAATCTCCTGTATTGTCAAGAGAAAGATTTCTCTGTATTTTGTCAAATTTTGACTGCAATATCTCAAAATACAACGACCAAACTTTTCAAGTTATGTCCACTTATTACTTCGTTGAATGGTAATATTACAAAGTGTACCTCCACTGTCGTAAAAAAAGCCTTGACGATACCACGAATTTATTTAAAGAACAGTTATTAGTCGAGCTGTAAAATCCAATAAATTCCATTACGATAGGCTTACGCTTGTGAAGGGGGGCTGATATAAGTCTTTACACATCAGACCTTAAAGTATATTAAGACAAATATTCCGCCCAAAAAATCTATGGTGCAATGTCAGGATAATTTTGGGTTGGTAAAGGTAGTGGTTAGGTTACTCTCATGTTTGCTATGCTTTACAGGTAGGCTGTATTTAGTTTACAAGTAAGGGAGAAAGTCAAAGAAGTTGTGGCATAGGAGTCTTTAAGTTTGAAGGAAAGGACTTTGAGCAGTTTTATATGGCTTATTGTAAACTCAATAACGATATCATTAGATAAATGAACTTCTACCATCAAGGCTGTTACCCGAGCCACTTTGGGAAGACTCCCAGAATTGGATATGTCATTGTCAGTCAATACATAAACAACTTTCAAACAGCATTGACGTAATTTCTCTACATCAGCACCAATCCGTGAAGAAAAACATTAGAATGCATTATCCTCTTTTTGAAAAGAATCAAGATGAAGTGTGCTCACTTAAGGGAATCCAATAAAAACGACGAAGAAGTGGTTATATATGCCAAATCTTCCTATGTATTAATGAAAAGAAGAATTACTTCCTTATGTATTATTGTAAACAAGATTTTGTTTATTATGATACACCAGGCCACCACAGAAAAGAAACACAACAATCACAAGATAGATATGGCCCCATTTCTCAAAACAACTCGATCCCTGTCACCAAGCACGTCCGCACTATAAAAGAATAAAGTAGCTATACCCAATTACTTCATTAGCCTGATGATGAGAGAAGTATAACCCGAAACGTAGGTCAGATGAATCTCACTGGTCACGAAATGAAAATTATCCCACATCAATGGTTTCCACTGAGTCCATTACGTCAATAATTTTTAAGGCTTTCAAGAGTGTTTCTTCTTTTTGCACACAACGTTCCAGGTCAATGGTCAACATTTAATAATTTTCCAAGGTCAACATCATTCAAAACAATATTTTCGAGCTCTTCTGTTAAACTGCACATTATATAGCATTACATTTGGTTAAGTGCTCAGGGACTTCCTTATTTTCTTCCTCAGATCTAGTCTCTGATTTTTCGAAGTGTACGTTAAGGCAGATATCCTCAAGTGTACACACATCTTGGTCAAACCCAAAGTTTTATCTTCGCATTCTTTGTTTTCTTTAAATTTTCAAGATTTTTTCTTCTTAATTGTACAATTTAACGAGACTATTATTAGTTGGGTAAGCAAAAACATATAACAGCGGCGTCACAAGGTATTTCGCTTGGAGGCGGTACTTCTTTACTGAAGGGCCCTGGTGTTCACCCACGGGGCATGAAGTATGAGAAAAAGCCCCAAGAAATTTCCACGCAAATTGTTATCCGCCAAATATTCAAAACGAGAGTCAAAAAGTAAATTATGTTTTTCTAATGCTACACTGACAGCAAAATTGTGTACAAGTGGTCATCGTTTATACTGTCAGATGGAAAACACGTGTTAATAAATAAGACTGTCTGAGTAGCCACCGTAAAAAAACCAGGAAATATTCCTACCAGTTAATATGACAAACATGTTAAGTCTTGTGTCATTTCCCTGGCAGAATTTGTTTGGGATTTTAGTGAGATTTGGCTTAGCAAGAGAGAGCGTGTAGTAGTTGAATCGACTTTACTTTAGGGTATGGTGCTACGAAGAAAAGCTTCGATTTGTCTAAGCGTCAAACTGATTTCATTTTCTGCTGACGAAAGTAAAAGTTATTTACATAAGGTGTTGACTTCAAAAAATAGAATTCTTTTGGATTTCGTCAACAAAATATTTAGAGTAAATCCCAAGGGAATGCTCCTTCCCCTCTTCCAACCACCTTGTACAATAAAAAATCAAATGGTTCACAAATTGGCAGTATGAAATAGTAACACAGTTCATTTTGCAACCTGTGTTTTTATTGAGTTTACTTAGAGATTAGCATTTCCGTAGGGCGTTAACGACAGCTGTCTTAGGCACTGTAAAACCAGCACCTATAATAGTCATTAGAAACAATCAAATACAAATTGTGGTTTCCATTTTCGGTGAAACAGATGTACGTGGGAGGATAAAAAAGGTTTTCTTAATGTGGAGTTTTAAAAATATAAATGAAACAGTTTTTTAAATGGAAGCTACCCTGTAGTTTGGAGGACTCTCACCTTTTGTTCAACTATTTGTAAATCAAAGATAAACGATAAAATTAATCTCTTTTATTACCGAGAAAACGTGTAAGACCAGAATGTTATGACATAAGGCAAATATGTCTCTGAGAACTCTTGCGCGGAAGTTGCACCTTTGCTAAAGGAGTTACCTCACTACAGACGATACACAGTCGACCATGATACTTCAAAAAATACATTTGTTTTAACAGATCAGCAGCCACTGAAGACAGCGGGCTGAAGACAGCGAATATAGTAAATTTAATGAATATTAGGAGGTTAACAGTGTCATGTTTAATATTTTTCCTATATTTGTCGAGAAAAACTGCAGAGAGCTGAAAATTATATGTTTCCAGATAACACCGAACATACTATGACACCGCTTTGTGCATATTATTATGATAAAAAGAGCGACAATGAAGATGAAGGGACCGAACTGAGACATGAAAATAATTATTGACTGAAAGTTCTAGCCATATATAGCATATAGCTAACCTAAGCCTTTAAAAAAAAGAAACTGATACGGAAGTTGCTTCGGCTTTGAGAGAAAATTGAAAACATGTGTTGTTCCTTCCTCTAGTTCTTAATCTAACAAAGCTTCTTTCTGTGCCTGTATCCAGCATGACTACTTTAGGTCTTTCTCTTTCTTTCCCCCTCTCGATTCTCCCTCTCATTTTTGTCTATAGAAGGCTCTTCCGTCTATGATGGTAAGCTGCTTACTTCTGTTTTCTTGCCTTCTCCAATTTTCCCAAGTATCTCTTCATTACTCATGCTGTCTTTACATCTTTCCTTTAACATTCTTACAGGATACACATTTCACAAGCCTTAAGTCTATCAAATCTCTCTTCCGTCATGGCCCATGCCTCAAAAATATTTAAAAGAACTCTCGAAATTAAGCACTTTACCATTCTTACCAATAAATTTGTTCTTAAGTTTCTTGTCAATAGTTTTTTTCTCCTAGTAAAGAGTGTCTTTGATACTCTAGTTATTATCTTTCTTTTGCTGCTCCCATTATAACAGATAATGATTACTAAACATATGAATTCTTACAATGTGCTTTTGAGAAAGCATGCTTTTGTATTTCTACTGACGTCGCCAGCTTGCCAGACGTTTAATATCCACTTTAATTGTGCGCTAGCCAAGGCTATGCTTTTCCTAATGTCCACCGTCTTTGCCACATTTGCTCCCAGATAGGCAAACCTCTAAAACTCCTCCACTTTGCTCTTTCTAACCTTCAGCTATCCTTTGCTGTTGCTGTTGATTTTCATCATTTTGCACTTCTTCTCATTAAGCTCCAGCCCAAGTTTAGCTGAATTTTCTTCTATTCTAATTGTTTTCTGGTGTAGATGGCGCATGGTGAATGATAGAAGGGCTTGATCATTGGCAAAATCGAGGTCCCCAGCAAGGTTGTGGAGTTTCATCTGATCCTGAACTTCTCATTTTCCTTTGCTTTTCGCATGATTCAGTCGATCACTAGGAGGAAGAGGAATCCTGAGATATAGTAGCCCTATTTCACTGGAAACAAGTGTGTTGTTTCTCTTTCGTTAATAACAGACCACTGGAAGTGCTCAAAAAGGGTCTTGATCATCTGGATCAGTTTCATCAGAATTCCATACTGATGCATGATGATCCAGAGGCTGCCTCTGCGTATGCAATCGAAAGCCTTTTCAAAGTCAACAAAGTTTATGTTCAGAGTAGTATTCCATTCTTTGACTTGTTACAAAATATTTCTGAGTACAAATATCTGGTGAATATTACCTCTGCCCATCCTAAAGCCGGGTTGTTCCTTCCTAAATAATGGATCCTCTCAAAACTGCATCCTCTTGATCAGAATCCTCTTGAACACTTTGCTGACAAATAGCAGCAATATAACTCCCCTCCAGTTTTTACCCTGAAGATTGCCTTGCTCTGAAATTTTGCAGATAATCCCTTTTTTCATTGTGTAGGAATGGTTTCATTCTCCCAATAGAGATCAAAATTTCTTTGCAGCTCTGTAATTCTGTAGTCAAAGTCTTCTTTCACTATATCTACAGTATGATGGTCTAATTCAGGAACTTTTCCATTCTTAAGGGCCTTCAACGCGTTTCTTATCTCTTGTAAAGTTTATTGCTCCTTTGGGATATTAGGTCTCCTCTGCTTCTCTGCTTCTTCTTGTGGTTGGTTTCATATGCATCTCCGTTGACCACGTCCTGAAAATGTCCCTTCTATCTTCGCAGCACTGCCTTTTTGTTCTTCATCACCTCTCCATTTTAGTTCTTAACTGCTGGTTCTTTTCTTGTACTTTGTCCTGCCAGCTGTTTCACTATGTTGTATAATTATCTCTGTCTTCTGTGCTCTGGCTTATTTTTTGCTGTCTCAGCTTTCTTAGTTTTCCATCTCCTCTTGTCTTCCCTTACTTTTATCTTCTCCCTCCCTTATCCTTCTTGCTTTTTTCTGCCTTTATCCTGTTCTTAATCCTTTTTAAACAGGCGCTCTTAATCCCTTTCCTTTTATTTAGAAATTTCCAGGTATTGTCGCTGATACATGGCTTGCTCTTTTCATTCCCTGAATCCAGGCGCTTACTCTGCCGCTTTTACGAATGCGTTTCTTTGCTGTTGCTACACCTTCTCAACATATTCACTTTCAGTTTTGTACTCAAGATTTCTCCTTACTTTGTTTCATTAGTCTTCAGTGGATCAAGGTTGAGTTTTGGCTTCACCTTGTTCTTGTTCCTGCATGACTTAAGACGAAGCTTGATATTTGTCCTCACCAGGTAGAGGCAATTGTTTGCAGCTGTTCCATTTCTGTACCCTTTAGTCAAGTACAGACGGTCTCCAATGTCCACTGATCATAAGATGGTCGATTTAGTTCTTTAACTCTTTCATGTTCTCAGTCCTATCTCAGTCCCTTTCATATTCTCAGTCCTATCTTGCCTTCTGGTTTTGTTTAGCTGACAGAACTCGAACAGCCTCTCTCCATTGTCATTTTATGATCCCAGACTACGTAATCTTTTGTTTGTCATAGCCGGTGTTATCACTGCCAACCTTGGCATTGAGATCCCGCAATCTTGATTTTTGCATGCTTCTCCCCATCTGCTTTCACTTGTCCTAAAGACCTTCAGGTGATACCCGTGTATCTCCCATGGAATCTGTGCTACAGAATCTATACTGTACAACTTTTTCACATTTTAGCCTCCAATGCTGAAGGTCTTATTGGGACTTGGAAGAGGTCTTGTCGAAAGCTAAGCTTACCAAATGCATTTTAACTCACCGTCGTCATAACGCCGTTGTTGGTGATCCGTGCTCCTTCCAGATTTTCTTGATGAATACTGGTCTTGGCAGTTTCTGCAGACTGTTGTTTTTCACAGGAGGAGGGCATTAGCCTACTCACCAACCCCCAGTATTTGAGGACCAAAGTTTTCTGTCAGGGCGTCCTTCCCTTAGACTTCGCTGGTCCACGTGTGCAATTCCCCACCCACTACCCGGAGAACGCTAATCTTACTTAGTTCTGTTTTGACTTTGTTTGTCAATAAGTGTTCTGGCACATTCAGTTATTGTATGTTCCTCAGTATTTTCTTTATTGAAATACAGTATAATTATGTTGAAATCTTCTCCTATCTCTGGATTGTTTATTTGAATGTCTTTCTCTCATATGATTTTAAATAAGTGTTAGTGATCATTAATTCTTGTCACGATATGCCTAACTTCTTCGTATATTTGTAGATCTCATGTAATGAGATCTACAAATCATCACAGCTGATTCATATAGGAATAATCAGAAAAATATATTTTTCACTTGATGTTTAATTGGGGAAATTTTAAATCTAATCTTAGGAAATCATGGAATCTATATGTTGTAAGACTATTGACATAAGATAGTAATTTTAGTCGCCCTCTACAAGTATAAAACTCTCCTCATAAAGTAGAATACGTCAGTTCATCTCAAGCACAAGACCGAGTAGTCGAGGTTTAGAAAACCTTGTTGAGGTGAAAAAAGTACAATCTGCTTATTTGTGTGTATCCCATACATTTGATACTCTTTTTGACCCAATCTCTGTACATCTGGACCTTGGTGTGTTCCTTTAGCTTCTTGTTGTACCGGGCTCTCTTTGACACTCTGGACAGGGTAGTGGCTGCCTTGCCAATGTCCCTGTTTATTTCAGAAACGAAAGAGAGGATGTCGGAGATTGTTAATCCGAGGTTCAAGAAGTTTTGGGCAACCTCCAGTTCATGCACGGAGATTGTGATCCAGACAGACGAGTTCAGGTTCTGAACAATAACTTGTGTTTTTTTAGGTTGATAGTCAGTTTAAAGTCTTGGCAGATCTCACTGAAATGGTTTAGTAGCTGCTGAAGGTCTTTGACTGGCTGGGTAGTGACAGCTGTATCGCCAACAAAGAGGAAGGCAAACACTTCAGCTGGACTTTAGACATTGTTCTTAGTCTGGAGGGTTTGAAGAGTTTTTATTTCATCTGGTCAGGAGATACATGCATTCTTTTGCAGCTCCAAGGGCGTGCTTTAGTAGGACAACAAAGACGATTCAAAATAGGGAAGGTGCAAGAATATAGCCCTGATTCACTCTACTTTGCATATCGAAAGGTTATGATGTCTAAGACCACAGTACCCTTTATACCAACCCGGAAAGATCTGATGAAGCTGAGAAGTGTAGAGTATTTTAAAAGGCTGTCTCTGCTGGGCAGGTCGAATGCTCTTGTCAGACTTATTATGAAGACTATAAAGCATGGCTGTCATTGCTTTCTGCATTTATCCTTCAGCTGCCGAAGGGAGAACAATATATCAATGATTGAACTGTTGGCTCGGAAACCACATTGCAATTCTGGACAGACCCTCTCTATAAGAAAATGGAGCCTGCTCAGTCCGACTAGGGAAAAATAACTCTCGACATTGCTAAGTAGAGAGATCCCACGATAGTTATTTAGGTTAGTCCTGTCACCTTTATTCTTGTACCGGGTGACGATGTTTGCACCCTTACCTCTCCTTTTCTTAACTTTTGATCTTAAGGAAAGCCATAGATAAAGGAGATTTATCATGGCATGAGTCATAAGCTTTTTCTGGCCACGTTTCCTTAGATATTTCTCCCATCGTCAGGGAAGCTCCTATGTCTACAATACCTTTCTCAGTAAAATAGTTTTTATTATTATGTAGAATGTTATACCAAGTTGGAGGAGCTAAGCTTCTTATTAAAGTAATGCGTACAAGTGTCCAGCTGTTACCAAGATACCACCTGTTTTCTTACGAAATGCATTATCTATTCTGATTCCACCCTTCCACCGAAAATATGAAACTAAGCGCTTTTCATGTCACACGTCACAAAAAAGTGACTTGCAAGTTTCGCGAAAATCCTGAACTTAAATCGATTTTATAATTAAAAGAAATTATGTCATTTAATGAATAACTCAAACAAAACATCAATGGCTCTTGATTTATACCTGTGGTGTATCTATGTAACAGACTACTAAAATACCTGCTCCCATAACACATTTTAACTTTGGTTTTTTTCCAACTTTAATTCCAAAAACAGAATCTGGGACAGGAAAGAAGAAGGAAAAATAGAGAATTACAACAAAGACAAGATGACCGATGAATCGATTGGAAAATTTTCGGTAAGCTCGACCCAGTCTTTAAATTCATAATAACATACGGCCCCCTCAAATGAATTGTTATCGGATGATAAATGCATAAGTTTGAGGTTTATGTTAACTTATTTCACGATGCAGCCACTTTAGCCTCAGTTTGTGGCATAACGGCTTCAGCTTGCCTTTAAAACCTTTTCAATTTCACAATAGGATGGTCATGAAAACGGCTCCACACGCTCAGAATCAAAGTGGTTAATCAAGGGAACGTTCCAGGACACATTACCCAACCAGTCTTTATATACTGTACCTGACTTTGCCCGTTACGAACCTCAAAGATTTATGGCTGACTGTTAAGTGGGGCAGGATTTTTGCCACACAAGGGGAGGACTTTATTTTCAACAGAGTACCATATTTTTTTAAGAAAAGACATGGATACACAGAGAAAAACAGAACTCGAGCGCCCAAGAAACGAAATGTGCAGAAGTTCAGTTGGGAAGTACAACCACACCGTCAAAGAATATAGGGCTACTTAGCTTTTTTTTCGGCATGGAAAGGTAAAGAGGGCAATTGAAGGAGCAGCAGTTAAAGTTAGGCTCGACATTCTACCTTCTAGGGTTTATGCAACTCAGAGATACATTTATAGGGTGTTGATTGAAAAGCTGCCGTTATTTCATATCAAAAGCACATTGAAGACAAATGGAAGCTAGAAAAAGAAATAATATTGCTCACTGTATCAACAAGCGTCAGACCAGGGTAAGGATTTAAAATTGAATGCCTTTTTTCGTTTTAAGCTGCTGCGAGTAAACTTGAAATTCAAGATGCAATCATTGACTGAAAGGACTGGATGTGTTTCTGTTTTTCACTGGGTACCTCCTGTCGCCATAGAACGTCGATGCATTTTGTAGAGTAGATATAAACGCAATATATCTTTAAGTACTTAAGCAATATAGTTTATACCAATGGTGATAGGGTATATTTTTGTCATGGACTTAAGTGTCTATCCTCATCCTGCCCCCTATCTGACTTCGACCAAATATGGCAACAACTAAGACCGTTTGAATAGCATAATTCCAACTTTAGGTATTTTTAAGCCCAAAGTTATTGCCATTTTTATGTGTTTACAAACGATTAGTCAGTTTTTTTCAGTGCGAATTATAAAAACTTTTGTAAATTCTTTGCTTATTAAAATACCAACATTTTAACAGATAGCTTAAGTATAATGTCAAAACAATATAAAAGTTTACATATAGGTCATTGCATTTAAGATACACCATTTCAGGATTCCAATAAATATCCACATGTTGGCTAGCTAAAGATATACCTTGTTACAAATTTCAAATCAGTATGTATCAGAGCACCCTTATTCATATTCTTGCGAGTTTGATATTTCTTTATTTTTATGACCTCAAATATTTCATGGAAAGAGAATTCTAACGGACCACGAGAATTGTGCCAGACTGATGTAAACTTTGCACTGATTTATTTTCAAGGAAAAGTTCTGAACTATGAAGCCACTTAATATAAGGGTCCATAAAGAAAGGGAACTTCAAGATAAAAAGAATGAATTAATGTGAGACTAGTGTTCTGGCTGTAAGAGGGAGAAAACAAGGTGAAATAGTTTTGCTATCAGGTTGAGCCTAAAGCTGTGGTTATAAAAAGAGTTAATTATACTTGAAAATACAATAACATGGAAATGAAGATTCTGTTGATAGTATAAAAGGTTCCCAAGAAAAATCAGGTGAGAAGGTAAAACTAGAGTTCAAATAGGGACTTCTTACAAATGATTCAACTTTCTCATCCAATGATACATTTGGTATTCAAGTCTTGTAGATGGGAGGAAAAGCAAGGTTCTGCAGACACAAGTCTGGTCTTGCCAGGATTAAGCATCACCTATTTCTTGTCCTATAATTCTATAGCCACGCCAAGATCCACCTCCAGATTAACAGCAGATTTCTGCTGTTACAAGAAACAACAATGCCAGGAAACCCAAAGGAGGAGAGGTATCATTGGCATGGATATTGGTGAATTAAAAAGAATACCAGGAAATTGATTTATGTGGAGGAGGAATAGTCTTGAAGTAACAATGGAGATTTGAGGCACTCTGATGTTGACATAATAGTTGAGAAAAGTAGCAGATACAAAAACCACATATATACATACCTACAACCAGAAAGGAATGACCTTATAACATCAAAGACATTTTTGAAAACGTAATAAGCAGAAGGCTAACAGGTCAAACTAGACTAGAAAACTATATCTTATTAAAGGCTTTGAAGATACATATATATATATATATATTATTCATTGAATAATTGAATAATGCTAAAGACAGTGCTCAATACAAAGATTTGTCAAGTGAAGTTATATCTATATTTGGAATTAAAAAAATATATATAGAATCAAGAAACTTAAACCAGCAAAATTTTTCAGCTTTTCAGAGATCTTGCCAACATCTAAAAGGTAACTACCAGGAAAATATTGGCATTGTTGAAAAGGCTTACCATGATTGTCAAAAGTTGGAACATAACATGGATACAATACACACTAAGTGAGGCAAAGATTAGATAACTTTAAGAGCAGAGAGAAACATCTGAATCAAACTGTTTAAGAAGTCACTTCAGAAGGTACCTTTGTATTTATAGGTACAGACTAATCTGATCTAAGTGAAAGGGTAAATTTAGGAAGAGAGACACTAGTATTACAGAGGGTAAAGTTTTTAGGCAAACAAATTAGCACAGAGTAAGCTGTTTCTTTAGAAAGGCTAGAGTATCTGTTACCATTAAATAGTATGGACACAATTCATTGTCTTAGATTTGCAAGAAAATGGATTTTAAAGCCCCTTTGGAGGAAGGGTTTGTATTTTCAATCACCTATTAGCAAACATTACTTCTTCTCCAAAAACCAATGGGAGAAATACAAAGGTTTCATTAAAATACTTTTGTAAAGGTTAGGAAGACAACCGTCCCGATTTGACAATGTATATTGTATTGAGAGTCAAAAAAAATGCTTCAGACCTATCAGTTTATGTCTGTTAGAGATTGGAAGAAGGTAATTGGATTATATGGCTTTATTTAAGTTAGTTTAGTTTCATTAGAAATTATGGTTAAGTCCCCCCCTCCCCTTCTTCCATATTTGGTGGTCATTATGGATGTAAAATCCATGAGATGTTTGGCAGCCATGTGATAAATAGAGTTACAAAGAAAAATGTGACAGTAAATATTACCAGACAACATAAAATCAGAATAAATTTCAGTGGTAACATTAAACAAAGACATTAAATTTTTCAGTTAAAAAGCAAGTAAATAAGTAATTATGTAAGTTATTGATTTATGCAGGGTTGACATGCTGACAGATTTAATAAAGATCCCCCAACGATCTTGTAAACTGACATTTTTACTTCAGTAGCATGTCTTTGCATATATGTGCATTTTTGGCAGAACTTTTGTACCATATAAATAAATAATGTCAGGAACAACATCAGTCATAGTTAAGCAGAAGACTAATATCTACAGAATAATGATGACATTTGTTTTTGATATTGCCATTAATTATTATAACAGTGAAGCCTAAATGTTTAATTTCCATACTACCATTTTTAGAAAGGAGCCACAAGTGTTGATATCTATTTGACCATATTGACAATATAAGCAGTACATTAGCAGACTGAAAAAGTTTGATCACTGACCCTAATCCTAAAGAACAAAATGAAAAGTAACACAACAAAGGATAATATTTACTACCAACATAAATATTATAAACAATAATTCACATCCAATTCATCTGAAAGTTTCTTTTGAGTTGGTATGCTCAGTAAGACTGTTTTTTTTAATGTCAAAGTTGAGGTATATCAGAAACAGGAAACAAAAGTAAGCAATGCTTAAAATATAGCTTAGGATGCCATATTATCAAACTTGTTAACCAAACACATAAATGTGCAGCAAATGGAATGGGTTTATTAGTGTATCAAGGTGAATGATTGTTTTAATAAATCACAAAATCTACAGTACATATGATGCTGGGAAGTCAAGCACCATAAACATTTTTAAAGAAGTTGAAAAAAACTGACAGCTGAAGTCATCCATAGTTTTTTTGTAGTATAATATCTCCACTACTTAATTAGAATATACAGCAAAAAATAAACATTTAATTACATTGATATCTTAGCATACATTTTTTGAATTTATACATTGGTTTATATCAGGGGTTCTTAACCCTTTTTCCTGATTACCCAGTTTTCAATAGTCAAATGTCTCATTCCCCACCAACAAAATAGAGAGGGTTTTTTGCATGTTCATTCTTTATTCTGTGTAAATAATCATAACATATATGAAGTACCTGACTAACAATCAGTTATTGCTAAAAAGCAAGCAAATTATATGACTCTCTTACTCTTCTGTACCAAATCACCAATCCCAAAAGATGGCACACATTTCCAACATTGTTTCAAAACATGCATGTACATGTATATCTTTCTAACAATTCTAAACACAATAATATTATTGACACATATGTAATTAGGTTGAGTCAATCATAATCATTCAATGGGAAACTTGAGACTGCTTCTTGGTGACTAGTTTTTCTATGTTTGGTTCAAATTTGCTGATCACACAGTGCAAACCAGACTTAAGGTCTAATAAGTGATTTCTTGCTTTTGATTTGATGATAACAGCAGCTGAAAATGCCAACTCACATAGATAGGTGGAGGGGAAACCAACAAGCAACATTGACACTTTCAGAGCAATCTCGGGTTGTGCTTTTCAAACAATCACCCAAGACTTAGTCAGAGGTTGATCCAGGAAAATGTCTTTAGCACTTGAGTCTTTTGCCAATTCTATTAGCTGTTCTCCCACATCTTCCATCTTAAAACACAGGTCTACCAGCTTGACCCAGAAAGCATTCCTTGTCATTTTCATCATAGGAGTTTTGACTTCAAAGTTCAGAAAGTACTACCTGAACTCACTGATCAAGCTCATAATGTGTGTCACAATTTTGACTCTAAAGCTATTAGTAATTTCACCATGCATTGTTAAGAACAGAAAACTAGTAGCAACATTCATTCAATTTCCTTTCAAATTTTGTCGCCACAACTCAAATTTTGCAATGAATGCATTTACTTTGTCTCTGTGCCCAAGAATATCACAATCCTGCCCTTGCAGCTTGTGATTCAATTCATTTAGGTGTGAAAATAAGTCTGTTAGGTAACTCAATCTGATTTGGACCACTTTCTATTTGAAGCAACAAAATGCAGTTTCTCTTGTCTCTGTGACTCCAAAAACTTAAAAACTTCTGGTAGTAGCTTTAACAGTTTGATTCAAATATTTCTCTCTGCTCTTAAAGTTATTTCAACAGCCATCTGACTCCAGTATGGAAAAGAAGTGAGGAGTATTCAGAGTCTAAATCTTCACACATTTGATGAAACAATCTACTGTTCAAAGCACTGGACTTCACATAGTTTACCTGCTTTATCACAGTGTCCAGTACACTCTTAAATGATGGTGGCATGGTTCTACTGGCCAATGCTTCTCGATGAAGGATGCAGTGCATCCCAATAACGTTTGGATTATTCCTTTTCAGAAGCTGAATGAATCCAGACCTGGCACCCAGCATGCAGGGTGCATCATCTGTGCAAACACTGACCAGCTTTTCCCACTCTAATGAATGTGTTGCAAAAAAGATTCCATGACTTCCATCATATCCCCAGCAGTAGTGGTCCTTTGTATCAGCTGGCAAAACAGAAGATCTTCTTAGATGCAGTCATCTCCAACATACCAGATAAACACTAGGAACTTTGAAAGATTTGCAACATCTACTGATTCATCGAGTTGAATTGCAAACACTGGTGATGCTCTGACCTTTTCAATCAGTTGGCCTTTGAGGTCATTCGACATGTTGAAAATATAACTCTTTACTGTGTCGTTGGACAAAGAGACTTGCTTAATTTTCGATGCTGCAGAATCACCTAGTACAAACTTCATGCATGTCACAAGGCAGGGTTTTAAGAGTTTCTCTGTGATGTTGTGTGGCTTTTTAGCTTTAGCCACAAGCAGGGCAGTGGGGTAAGATGCCTGAATGATTGTCTTTGATTGTACTTGGAAGCTCCCAGCTGTGTCCATTCTTATGCTCTTCAAATTTTTGGCTTTCATTTCGAAGAATTCTTTGCTTTTACTAGCCTATTTGGAATGAACCCTCATCAGATATTGTCTCAGCTGATGGGGTTTCATAGAGTCATTGGACAGTGTTTTATGGTAAATAACGCATTGAGGAAGCTGCTCTCCACTTCTCTCCACAAATGTAAACCCAAAGGTCATGTAATTTCTGTCACATTTTCGTTTTGGCATAGCCTACTTTTGAAGTCTGAAAAGGTAAAAGGGAGAAGAAAAATAAAAAGTGTGTTTCCATCTACCCTGGAAAGAGCAATCAAGATATGTTTTGTCTTGTGTCTCTTGACAGAAATATTGCAAATTTAATTGTAAAAATAAATTACAAACTTACCTCAGAACGAATTCTCATAAAAAGCTTGCTGATGGGCTGAAGCAATTGCAAATTGGCTTCTAAATGATGCCTGCTGAAATCTTGTTCGCAGTCAAAATGTAATGTAGGTCTGCAAATTGTGTTTGCAATCAAAGCAATAAAAGTGATATTCACTTTCACTGCGAACATTCTTACTTGCAGACAGCTCATCAAAGTTCACATGCCTCATTTATCATTCGCTTGAACACACAAATTTATTAGTCACTGGATGAGACTAGGGAATTATGTTTATGACAGCTATGAAAGTGTTTCAACTTGAACGATTCTTAGACTTTCTTGGACGTGAAACAGATAATAAAGATTAATGAATGTTAACAACACATGTCATGCTCTGGATTTGTGGTCTACACGAAAAAACCTTCATCAAATCTGGTATAATCAGACTCATCACAGGCCACGGTCTTTCCCCACCTGTCCATCCTACCATTACCCACCAGTTAAGAATCCCTGGTTTTTATACTGTATTACTTCTCTTTATGTTTTTAATTTATCCTCTAGCCATACCAAAGCCAATATTTGACTGGTAGCATTGCACAGAGCATAAACTGTTAAAGGCTGCTGGATTGACTTTTTGGTTTAGCATGACCACTTGTCAGCAGTTTTTTATTATTGCCTGACTTAAGATATATAGTTCAACCATAAAATTGCCATGATCACAGGCTATAATTTGGTCTCTTTCCTAATTATTCACGTGTTTTTCTTTATAGAAAGACTTGGTATTTGCTATTGCCATTTTTATTTTGTATTTTCCAGGACTTCGAATATAATAACTAATAAAATTTGACCTATTTGGGTTGCCTTGATAATAATTTTATTTAAAGATTGACCACAAAAAGTTTCATTGAGCCTAAATACCTATCAGGAAACTGTTTTGAGCTTTGATACAAAGTCTGCTTCTATGCTTTTATAGATTTTTCCATCAACCAGTTTAAGTGGTTATAGGTGACAATAGAATATTGTTTTAGTGTTACAGATGTAGGTGGTCTCACTGTTTAGACCCAACTATGTCAGACATAAATTTTATGCAGTCTGATAAAACTTATAGTTTTTTGATGTAGTTATTTGGTCACCTTGTAAAAATGAAATTGGACTTCCAGTGTAAGGTACCCACTTTATTCTTTTACAAATATTCTGCCTCAAACTATATTGGTATCCTAGTGAGCAGTCTTTTTGAGTGGGTTAAGGAAATGTCAAATGCATATACTGAAATCAAATAAGAGAAATAATTATTTGTTAGCACATGTTTTCATCAGAAAAGATGGGATTATTGTTTTAGACTTTTTGTTTGATGGCAAATCTTAGAGCAGTGTTACTTGACTTGTAACTAAATTTTGAAAGATTTTACAATTTTTGTTATATGTTATTAATTTAGTTCCCAATAACATTCTTTTCAAAAGGCAAGTTCAATGTATCGGTATTTCCAGAGGAAACATCATGTAACATATCCACTTGTAGAGAGAATTGGACTGCAGGCTGAGCTAGTGGTAAGTTAAGTAATATTGTACAGTATTGTGATTCAGCACAAATATATATATATATATACATTTAATAAACAACATGATAGTTTTAAGATGTAACATTTTTTTTAACATTTACATGTTTTTGGTACATCACATACCTTCATCAGAATGCTAACTTACAAGACACATCAAGGTTTTATTTATAATGACAAAAAAACCCAACAAAAATAGCTAATTAAAACATTACAAGTAAACTGAACAAAAAACAAATCTTAACATAACAATAAAAGATTTTCACATGGGATCACTAGACATTAAATAAGCAATTGTCCTACATAAGAATACAATTGCTTATTTAATGTTGGTTGTTTCCATTTAATACATATGCCTTCTTTTATGCATAATTGATGCTTTGAACTTGCATGATCTAAAATTGATAAACAAGTATCAAGTTATGCTTTTACAATCTAAAGAAGCATGTATATGTTGGTACATGTGGGAATTTTTGTCTTTGTAATGCATTATAGCTAGTGCAAACAAACTTGCACACTACAGTTGAGGCATATAAGAAACTTACCAATTTGTCTTTACTAGAAAAGAAATCTTACAGGTTGTGAAAACCACATTAACATCAACTCCATGATAATGCTTATGTACAATGTTTTTGATTGTGCTTTTCAATATGGTGGAATTCTTACCAATGTAAGGCAATTTGAAATACCTTTTTTTCTTGAGTTTGATATTTTCCACTTCTTGAGTCTGATCAAGTTTGTTGAGATAACTACTAACAATCTTATTTATAAGCCAAGAAGGATACAAATTATGTCTTAATGTACTGTTTAGATTTTTTTAATCTATATCAAAAGAATACCAAGAAGGCTGTTGGTTATTCTCTTCCCCACAGGAAAACCTAATGCACTTATCTTGATCACTATCTTGACCAATCTCAAATATTTGAGATTGTTCAAGATACTGGTATGTGATATACCAAAACATGTAAATGTTAAATAAAGTATTACATCTCAAAACTATTGTGTTGTTTATTAAATTGTATAGTATTTTGAAATACCTATTGTGTGAAGGATAAAAGAAAAAGAATTTGAGTATGTGATCAATGGCAGCATTTTTTTGATTCCAGCAAGGGCATTTTGGCTTTTGAGTACATTTCAATAATTGCACAGCTATTAAAATTGACTTGTAATCCCATTTTACTACTTTCAGCCCTCGCTTATCCTATACCTGTATTGTTAGCACACCTGCCAATTTTACACATGTTGGGATAAACCTCCACTGTTCAACACACAAAATCATTTTCTTTGTGGCCAAAGAGCCTTTTTTTCTTTTTTCTTAAGAATTATTCAAGAAAAAGATATTGAGCATTTTTATGTCAATATAATATATTCTTTGACTTTGTGGAATTTTTTCACCATCAACTATGGCTGTTTTGAAATTGGAACACCCATTATTTTGTTGTTATTCTATTTGTGTGTCATTTCAAAATATTGCTATATATTGGTTTATCCCAATCTTACATTTTGGTCATTCTTTTCAGAATAAAGTAATTTGTGCCACACATTGTATATGTGTGTAGTTATATATGTGTCACTGATTTAATTACCTTGGGTCATTGATTCAAGTCATGGATACACATTATTAAAAAATCAAGGACCACTTGTAAATACTCCTTGTTTGCACAATGAAAGAGGTAAAGTGCAAGACATTTTGAGGCTTTATGGATTTATACAGTTTGATTATGCTTTATTGTATAAAAGTGGAAATTTTATTTTTTTAGGGCCACCAAGGTTGTGTTAACTGTTTGGAATGGAATGAGACAGGGTCGTAAGTAGTTTTATTTGTGTAAACTGTTTTTCAAAAGTGAAGCGTGGTTGTTTCTCCCAAACTGTAATGTTGTAGAAAAACATGCCAACTGATGAAAATCCAAGACATTAGCTTTTGGATCTCAGTATAGCATAGGTAATATATATATTCAAGATTCAAGAAGAGGCTAGTGCAGGATAATGCACCTAAATTCTGAAAACATAGCATTTTGACAGCCTCAAAACCAACAAAAGATCAAGTGAATTCCACCAAATTTATCACTTCTTTTACAATAAAATTTTATTGATAGAAAATTTGGCACCTAAGGTTAATCGCTCCTATTTGGCATTTATTGAAATTGGAAGTGAAAGTTTTTAGCTTTTGACCCTGATGCTTTTTTTTCATTTACAAAATATGTGATTTCCAAAATGTTGAATGCAATGAATATGTCACATATAATTTTTTATGAGCTACTCTTATGAAAAATATTCTTGCTAAAAAGGCTTGAGATGACTAAATAAGTAAAAGTCAACTGCTGGCAGTGATTTTCTTGTTTGCTCCATTAACAAGTTGTTAAGCTAATTATGGTAATTTCTTGCTTTTTCTTCCATATGCAGCAGTCAATCCAAAGGATACACCAGTGTAGGGTGGTGAAATTTGTACCTCACTTTGCAGTGACTAATGTTCTGAGAAATTTTATTTCTAATTTGACTTCTAAATAGTTTGGGCTTCACATTAAAAATGTACACAAGGACTTTTACGAGCTTCTAAAAACTTAAAATCCTTTAAGTTTATGTTTGGATTTCATGGTAGAAGCAGTTGCCAATGTGGACTGCTGTATTTTTAAAACTCAGATTAAGATGATGGACCTTAAGTTCATTCATTCAGTGCAGTGTGTCAGTTGTTTCCCACCCATCAATATTACCGAGGTGTTTCTGTATTTTCTTTCCTTTTGCTCAATTACTGTTTATCCTGCCTGTCAGCTTGAATTAGTTATCTGAAAGGATAAAAGATCAGTAAGGCAGAATAACTTATGAGTAGATATACATTAATTTGTCTCATTATGAATTAGTGGTACAAATATGGACCTTATTGATAGTCAACTCCATATCCTCTCCTTCGTACTCTAGTTGATATTTTAGTACAGGAATGACCACTTAATGTAGTATTCAGTAGTGAGGTCTGCCAAGTATGCTTTATGGTAGAGAGCAATAAATCATTAACAGGTTGAGATATATGGTGATTAACTGGTTTTGATTCAGAATTGAGCCTGTTGGATACAGTTGTATGTCCCCCCATATCCCTGGTGCACTTCAGAGGGAGTTCTTTGTGACAGTGAGGAATTTCTTGCCTGGGTGCCCTTCCTGATTTTAACCAGTGATTTTTGCTTTTTGTAAAGTTTCAAAGCTTTTTCCTACTTGGGGTATTAACCCCAAAACTCCATGGCCATGGTGCAACTGCATTAACCAGTAAGCCACAGCAACTCAGTTTTAGACTTATTCACATTAAATGTATGTGTTAACAGGTGATTGAAGGAGCTTCAGCTGTTGAAAATTTGAGAATAGGCATTACCATATCCATACTTGGGAAAGCTGTGAAGCATTATATTGCTTTGTTATCTATTTAAGGGGTACCTACTAAAGGGGGGATGGTTAATGAAAGTGAAGCTTTAAATTGCTTGTTACTTACTTACTTCTGTTGATGCCTTTTGCCATGTTATGTCAACTTACATCAAGGTTAAAGTTCAGTTACTGGAGTTGGAGCAGCACATATATAAAGAACCCCCTATGGAGGTGTGCAGTGGGTACAGACACAGAATATGAAGTTTTTGAAAAGATATATCCTTTATTGTTATGGTCATCATTGTAAACTCAGCAGAAAGTAGAGCTATAAAGTACCCACTGTTATCACTTTAGTTTCTTTGCTGGTAAAAAGTCATGGTTTGTAGTGTTGGAATTATATATTAAATATATATGAAGCTGAACCTATTTCCATTAAGTCCATTGTGCAGTTTTGGTGGAGATCATCTTAATCAGACAAACACACAGTATTGAGTTACACATCTCAAACCTGACCAATTGATATTTAACAGATGATTAATCAATATTTACTTTTAATGTATATGAGTATTTTGGGGGAGTTGGGCACCAGTGTCATAATGTTTATGTGAAATGTGGTGGTTGGATATCTTGGGTTAATTTTTAGAATTTTAATGTTTATCTGGGAACTGGTTGAGAAAATTAAACCTTTATTAAATATACTGGAAATTTCACCTACATTTTTGTTTTAAACAAGAAATATATGGAAGCTTGCAGTTTCCATTATTAAGTTTGTATCATCATATTCTGCTTGTTATTTTCAGATTGTATTTAGTTAAAAAGTAAGACCAGCAAAGTTATGAGTTGTTCCAGTGTTGTTCTAAATGCTTATTTTCAGAATCTGATGCTGACTTGAAAGAAATGAGTATTTTCAAGTAATTTTGGTAGTCCTTGTGTAAAAAGGGGGACATTTCTATTGTGGATGACCAGTTTTGAAAAACCTTGGTTGATACCACATGGTGCTATTGGATTGATAAGGGGTGATGACTACTAATGTTTGCTCTTTTATCTTCGATTATGCATGACTCATAGTTTTAACCCCCTGTGCATTACTCCAATGCTTCTGGTACTATTGAAATAACATTGTAATCAGACTATGCTTTTCCAAATGTACCCATATACTTAAGTTGACTTTAGACCCATCTGATGGGTGCTTGGTTAAAGCCTTATGAGATTCAGTCTTTGCTCAGTCCACAAATCTCTGTTGCTTCCCATGTCAGGTATTAGCTGTAAATTCATGGAGGACAACTAGTTTTTACATATGTATGTATGTATGTATGTATGTATATATGTATGTTTGTATGCATGTATGTATGTATGTTTGTTTGTACACATGTACTTATGTATGATTATGAGATAATTAGACTTGGAGTGTTCTTGGTAGTGTTTCCACAATGGTAACATTATCATGAACGCTAACAGCCTGAAGCTGCTAGAACTGTGCTCAGAATTGGATTTTGCAACCTGCAACACTTTTTTCACTGTAAACTGAAGTGCAAAGCTACTTGGACACATCCATGATCAAGGCATGGCCACCTTAATGACTCCATCATAACTTTAAAACATGACAATTCTGATGCATGTACTGTTGGTGTCTTCCAAATTACTATATGCAACATTGATCATAAGATGGTGAAAGGAAAGTTTAATGTATGAGTCCATAAGAACGTCCATCATACTGGCATTAAGGTGCCTAACCGTCTCAATGTCACCAAATTTAATTTGCCTTAATTAAAGAAGAGGGTGATAGAAAAGCTTGACAGCCTTGCATTTGATGTCACGTGGGAGAATTTCAAAACTCAGGTGGATTCTGCTGAAGCTAAAGTTTTTGGGTTCAAGGGGGGAAAGAACAGTGACTAGTTGTATGTCAACAACCTTGAAATGTATCAAATGCTGATGAACAAACAAGGTATTTATGAGTCCTTACCACATCAAAATTTTTCTGATCAAGCAGCCAATTTCCAACAATACAGAGAGGTCAGGGCTACATTGCAATATGAGCTAAGAAAAATAGAAATACACTGGTGGATGAATGTGACAGAACAGATCCAGAGGATATTTACTTCAAAGATTTCGAGGAAAATATTTTTGACTCCTGCACCAAGTATTTGGTCCTCCAACTTCTTTGGTATCCCTTTTGATGTTGAAAGATGGTTCTGCTGTCATTAAGGATCTAGAGAATGTTTTAAAAAGATGTCAGGAACACTTTACTGATTTGTTCCATAATACCTCTGCTGTGGATATTGATGTGATTTATAGTTTCCTGCAATGTGATGTCAAACGCAGAATGGATTATTTGCCTAGTCTGGATAAGGTGAGGCAGTATCACGCAAGTCACCAGAGGCAAAGCACATGGTCTAAATGGTATTTGGGTGGAGCTACTTAAAATTCAAAAGGTGGAGTCTGCTGATGCTATTCTTAGTTTTGCAATCTGGAGAGGTGGTACTGTTATACAGGATTAGATCGTTGTTGTTTTGGTGGCCTTGTTTAAAAGTAAGGGAGAGAAGAAAGTTTGCGACCACTACCATGGTATCACGCTCTCAGAAGCTGTTTGCAAAGTTTTGTGCGTCCTTATGCTATTCTGGAGTCACAAAGTGTTTTCAGCTCTGCTAGAGAAACAATTATTTTTTTCGCCCCAGCAAATCCAGGAAAATTTTATTTAACAGAGATGCTCTCTGGTTGATTTTAGAAAGTTATCTGATGAAATTCCAGTTGATATTGATGTCATAGAAAGTGACTTCCTCCCACCCATTCTTTTCACTATTATCTTTGCTGCATTACTTGCTCATGAATATCAGGGTTGTGATAAGGGTATCTTGTGAAGGTTTTAAAACACAGGTTCCATTTTCAATCTGAAAAGGTTTAATGCCAAGGCAAAATTTCATAATGTCTTAGTTAGACAACTACTTTGTGCATATGACGTTGTTAAGCCTGGTGAGAGGTACAAGGATTGTATAAAAAATTATTTGAAAGACTTGCAAATCAACAGTGACAAATGTGAAGAACTCACACTGCTGAGGCCGGAGTGATGGAAGCTTGTACGTGAAAAAAGTGATGCAACTTGGTACCTAGAAGGCCAGAGCAAAAAAAACCTGTGTAGTATGCAGCAAAATGTGCAAGTCTTTTATTGGTTTAAAAAGACACATGGCTGCTTCATAAGAATACTCTTGAGCCTATTGAAGTCAGCCTAGTGGAAATCACTCAATTTATATGTCAAATCTGCTTCTAAGTGTGCAAGGCTACAGCAGGACTGGAAAATAATCTCAGATGGCATGGACGAAAAGTTGGAAGGAACTCAAGATGACGGTAATAGTCTGGGAAGACGCAACAATCAACATGAATGTATGTGTGCGTGTATGTAGGTAGGTAGGTAGGTATGCATGCATGTATGTATGTTTGTATGTATGTACGTATCTATGTGTGTATGTATGTGTGTATATGTGTATGTATGAATATATGTATCTATATATTATGAATATTTTAAAAGGATATGTACATTTCGGTTTATAAAACTGCTATCAACATGTCTTCTTCTTGGCCTTATAACAAGAGAATTAATTATATGAATAAAGTATAAGTAAATAAATTAGAATATACAGTTAAGCCAAACCTGTTAAATGTCATCAAACCAAATTTACTATAGCTTCGCACGTATAAAAACTTCCTTAGCAAACTCTAATTTAACTTTGGGGGTGTGTGAGACAGTTCATAAATGGTTAAAAGTACTAAAAGTAAAAGAAATTACAAATATTCTGATTGTACCAATAGCCTGTATGTTCAAAATAAAAAACAACTTTATTTTAGATAAGCATATTTTGAAATGTTTTAAAAAGATATATACATTTCAGTTTATAAAACTGGGCAGCCTCATGGTCCGGTCTCAAAAACTCTACCATGCAGGAGATTTTTTTTTGAGTCTCTCCGCTCCCATCTCCTTCACCTAACCTAACGACTCTTAACCCACTTGGATGCTTGGTACAATATCTATTTTGTTTTTTTATTCTTTTTCTGGTGGTCCCAATCGTTATCATGCCTTGCCATCGCATTTTGAGGATTCTCCTTAAGACGTACATTCAAAAAGCTCAGAGCCAGCCCATTTGATCTCCGCCTCACACCTCTACCATTTCACCTTTTTGTAGGCAAAGGCTTTGAGTTTTGTTTTCCATTCATTGTAAGTTTGACATGTTTTGGGAAAGGTAATTGAGAGAGAGATATTGTCAACTATTTTATGAAACCCAGTTCCATACATCTTTTTGCACCATATTGCCTTTGTACTGGGCATAGTTGAAATACTTGTACCACTTTTAATTGCAGGTTACTGGCTTCTGGGTCAGATGACTTCAATGTGATTGTTTGGGACCCTTTCAGGCAGAAAGCAAAGTATACAATAAGTTCTGGGCATTCCGGAAATATATTTTCGGTTAAGGTAAGCATTGTTTTATTCTTGCATTGCATTCTTGCCCATAATGTCCGTTCTTGATGGAGTATACAGAAGACCGCTTTATTTGCCTAATGTATCAGTAAGTCATAGGTTTATTTTGTGATATTAAGTATTCATTCTTTTTCTTAGTTACGACTAAACTCTCAGTTACATAAATGTATGATACATCTAAAACAACCAAAGCATGTCCTTTCAAGAAATAAGCTCAGGTCGATTATTTTCTTTACATAATTATAGCCTCACCAGAAGAGTTTGACTTATACAAAGCGCTTTGGGATCTCTATTTGACAGGATTTGAGAAACTCGAAAACTGATATCTTATAACTTACACAGAATTTGATTATCAAATAACCTGGGCAGTTTGGAAATGTTGTAGTGCTATTGGCCCCGCACGTATTGCACCTTAGCGAAAAATTTGTATTCATCTACACAAGACGTCATGCCTGTAACAACTGTAATTATTCTTATTTAATTCAATTGCGTCTTTATAATTGTTAAATGTATGTAATTTTGACAGTGCAGATAGATTCATTGTAGGCATACCATCTTTTATAGCCCTCATATTGTCCGTCACCATCATCATCCATCGCCATAATATCTTCCTTCGCCTTCATATCTTCCATTACCTTCATATCTTCCATCACCTTCATATCTTCCATCACCTTTATATCTTCCATCACCATCACCATCACCATCACCATCCTTCGCCTTCATATCTTCCATTACCTTCATATCTTCCATCACCTTCATATCTTCCATCACCTTCATATCTTCCATCACCTTCATATCTTCCATCACCATCACCATCACCATCACCATCCATCGCCGTCATATCTCCGATCACCATCATCATCCATCACCATCATCTCTTCCCACACCATCATCCTCCACCACCATCAT
>RDPX01000076.1:1865339-1880527 GCA_003991215.1 Morbakka virulenta | reverse complement strand
ACCTTCATATCTTCCATCACCTTCATATCTTCCATCACCATCACCATCACCATCACCATCCATCGCCGTCATATCTCCGATCACCATCATCATCCATCACCATCATATCTTCGATCACCATCATCATCCATCACCATCATATCTTCAATCACCATCATCATCCATCAGTATCATCATCCATCAGTATCATCATCCGTCAGTATCATCATCCATCATCATCATCCATCACCATCATATCTTCGATCACCATCATCATCCATCGCCATCATAAATTCCATCATCACCATCCATCACTATCATCATCTATCACCATAATATCTTCGATCACCATCATCATCCATCACCGTCATCCGTAACCATCATCATCATGCACCCATGCAACTTTGGATTATACAAACTTGAATTCATCCTGGACAAAGTACAAGACCAGTTTAACTAAGGCAGAATACGGATGTGTTACTGGAGTCCACTTGTGTGTCTTCATCCAAACTAGAATTCTTATCAGTTAACTTTACTATGATGTTAAAACGTTTTGTTGACTTCATATTGGGTTGTTGTATGATTGCATAATAACGAGTTTGTTGGCAGAGAAATAATCACAAGACCATCAAGTAATACAGATTAGAAAGTAACCACATCACATTTTACCATGAATCGTGCACACTTGCTAACCCTCATAAGTATACTTGCTGTATTTCGATCTATTTTTCTGTCAGTAATTGGACAGTAGACCATTTCAGTGTTACGCTCATGTGCCATGAATCACGATAAAATTTCTTTTTTTATGTGAGTATAAAGTCTTTGGTGAAGGACTTAGTCTTTAAGCAGATAATATGCAACTACGAGGGAGAAAAATTCGAACAAGCATATATTTGACGCCTGACGAAGAATACAGAATGCTTCGCCAGTTACCGATTGCGAGGGTTGCCTTATTATTATAAGTTCTCCTGATGATCTGTCACTCTTAGTTTTTTAAAAGAAGCCATTTAATTCAATGTTTGCTTTAGATAATAGTCATTGCAATAATCAATATTATTGTTTGAGATTGGACTGATATAACTGGAGAAGTAAGTAAGAGGGATAATCTTACTTCCAGGGATACTTTTTAGACGTAAGGAATGACCGTCTGATACAACATCAGAACAAAATCAACCTTCTGAAAGTTTGTAGCTTTAAATTCCGCGTACTTTTAAAGTATATATTTACAATTACTTTATTGGTGGAGATAAGCAAAACATTTTGAAAAAGGCTGTAAAAATAGCCTGTTACGTTCAATGAAATCTAGCTCGATTTCAGGTTACAAACCAGATAAAAACTGTGCTTTATTCCAATTAAAGTGTGCAGATATAATTTACACATGTTAATTTTTTTGTGTAAAATGCTAAATAAAAAATAGTTTTTGTTGTTACCGCTGCTTAATTTTTTAATTTTAATAGATCGTGAGTATGTATTGATTCATAGGTTTACTGAATAATTTAACAGTTAAAATCATTTTTTATTTTGCATTACTTGTAATTAATGAAGTATTTTATTACACTGGCTGTCCAAACTTTGAAAACATGATTTAGAAGGGTTTTTTATTTTGTTCTAAAGCGCTTACACGTTTTGTTCCACCCTGAACGACCGAAATTTAGAAGTGTAGTAGGAATGGTCAGCGTAGCTGTGGCTTAGTTACTATTACTTTATCGAACTACAACAGTAAGGCCGCTAGTTTAAAAGAGAGTGCTGTAGTCAAGAATATTTACACAGTTTTTATAATTTATTTTCATTATGCACTTGATGTACTGTATTTTCAATATGAATAGCTGCATTCTTGTCTTTTCTCGTTTGCTTTGATAGTTTCTCCCATACAGTGGTGACACAGTTGTTGCTTCAGGAGCTGCCGACGGTACAGTGCGTTTGCACTGTTTATCCACAAAAGAATGGATACATACTTTTAATTGTCATGCCCAACGCGTTAAACGCCTTGCAGTGTCACCCCAAATGCCTTATATGTTATGGGCTGGTGCAGAAGATGGAACGGTCAGGTAAACAGTTTTCTTCATAATTTGATTTTTGACATTTTTCTTAATTGATGTTTTTGTGTCTATTACACAGGTCAACAAAAATGTTTTTCGGCATAGGTTCGGAAACGTTTTTACTATTCTGAAAATAATTTTAGGGTGTTGAATCTGAATATCGTATCCGCTTTTCACCATTAGCACTAGTTTTCCTTCCACAGGCTACCCTTAATTGTATAAAGTTTTTTTACAAGATTGTTTTTTATTACATCGAAAAGGTAAAAGTTTCAAATAAGAGGTGAGAGGTCATTGTTGATCCTGAATATAAAAAATATTGCGTTTCATGTAGTAAAAATTTGCGTTTTTGAGATTTTCTTGAACTTTCTGAATCAGGCACTTCAGGTTTAAAATTCCAGCGGTAATCTGCTATCATTTTTGTGTCTCATACTCCATGGTATCTTTGCTCCATTTTTTTTATATCTTGGTGGAATCGCTCGCCTCGTTCATTGCTACCATCACCAAGATTTTCTGGAAATCGAACCAGGTGACTGTGGAGAAAATGAACTTTGATATTCATGTCTTTACCAAGAATCCTGAAATTTTAAACTTGTTTGCAATTTCTTTGTAGTTGTCAGTTCTTTAGTTTTCAAGAAAGTTCTCAGCTACTTCTACAAATGGTGATTTCACATATCACCTATTGGTGGTCATTATATTTGATATACTGCGGAACACTTTTTATTGCATTTTTTTGTAGTGTTGCAGAATGACCAGTTGGTGCTAATCCATAAACATTAGTGATATGCAGAAGAACACATTCAAGGTTTCTTTTCAAACTCTCAATAAATAGCCTCCAATCAACAGGAGAGTATTCTGTAACACCTAATTTCATCAGTACATCAGGTATATCTTTACAGAAGTCAAAGTTAAGTTGATCATCAAAAAGCGGCACAAAGTTTTTATCACTCGCTCTATAGAGATTTCGATCTTTCAGTCATGATGCCAGTACTTCTGAAGATTCCTTGGATAACTATGGCACCTTATCAAGTCACTCAGGTTCTGCTGGTCAAACAGTACTGACGTGGAAGAGCATGCAAAGCCTTCGTCATCATCATAAACATCAGTAAATTCAATGTTATCATGTTGTTCCTTGTCTGAATGTTCATCAGTGGAGAGATCAGGCAGCTTATTAAAGCCAGGAATAGGAATATCAGCACTATTGGCTACTGGTCGAACTGTTGTCGGAAAACTTTTGTAACTCAAAGATTTGCGCCTTTTTTATTTACCCCTGTTACCTTTATAGAACAAATGTTAACTGTCGTCAACATGATTTGTAGGTTCCCTCCAAACCATTGGCATCCCAAATCCCATCGACTGTCTGGTTCCACTTATACATTGCACATGTCTTGTAAACAGCTTGAGGACTCCATGGTCTGCCTTCGTCTAATAGCTTTATTCCAAAATATGCACAATACGCTTTTCGTACAAAGTCTGTTATGGACTTTCTGTTGTCTACAATTTTGTATGCACCACAGTTGTAACAGAACCAGTCAGGTTGATTTTGCAGGATCTTGATTTTTTTTTTGCTTTAACGTCATTTTTCTCCCGTAACTGGGCCTCAAACGGTGCCCTTCAGAGGGACTTTTGTTTTTGCAGCGAGGATTTTCTTGGCCGGATGCCTTTCCTGACACCAACCAACGGCCTTTTCTTTTGTAAAGTTCCAAAATTCTTTTCGCCTACTCGGGCAGTCGAACCCGGAACCTCTTGGTTGCGGTGCAGCTGCACTGACCATTAAGCCACGGATACAACTAAAAATAAAACGAATCATCTGAATCATGCTTTGAATCCATCATCAGAACACAGGCACGATGAATGAATTCATCTTATCTAAATCAACTCTCCATCATCAAAAATGGTAAAAGAGAAAACTGATCTGTGCATATAATTATAATGTAATTGAATTATTATTGAACATTTTCCATGTCCACTTGACAAAATGCAACCATCACAAGAAAAGTGATATGTGCAAACGACCATTTTGCTCCAAAGTGGGAGTTAACACTTAATGGCCATGTCAAACACATAAAAGCAACAAATTAACACTACTAAAAATACCATAGACCAAAAACTTCAATGGCTTGGCTGTGGACTGCTATGTTGTAAAATACTTTCTGCATATTAAACCAAGAACACATGATATCCAAATCACCTGGAAAGTTTTACATGCTCGCAGAAAAAAGGCAATTCACAGAAATTTTCCCATTTGGAGGTATCAGATCAGAAAAACAAGAGCTAACCAAAAAAACTGAATATGGTTTTCGTAATCATCACCCCCACATTACCTAAAAACAATCTTTACCTTGCCGAACCTAAAAATTATGTTGACTAGTCTTATTATTACATGAGGCAGGTAGAACAGGCACTAGTTAAGACAATGATATCTGTGGTTCCTTCAATAATATGCCTTGGATAATAGAGGAGATATGATGATTCTGTTGATCGACAAGACTAGTGACCATACGAAAAGTTTGAGGGAAAGAAATTTACGTAAATGAAAGCCGACTTTTTTCCCTTGAAGTTATCCTTTTACCCTTGATTTAATTTTTTAAAACTCTTTTAGTAGATAGCTGAGTGTATTACTGAAATGTACTTATTTATTGTGAGTAATAACTGGATATTTTTTATTTTTCCTGCAGACAATTTGATCTTCGAGAACGCCATAACTGCCCATCTGATGGACTATGTTCAAATGTTTTGGTAAATCTGAAGACTAACGTAGGTCCGGCAGATGAAGTCAAATGTATTGCAGTAAATCATATGAGACCAGAACAATTAGCTGTTGGTTCTAGTGACCCGTTTGTTAGACTGTATGACATGAGGATGCTAGAACCACAAGCAATTTACGATAGGAATAGTACAAATGGTCACTCATTTCACAATATGCCTAAAGGATGTGTAAGATATTACTCACCAGGTCATTTACCTCAAAGATTTGGACGTGATAATTCAACACGTTTTCGACATCTGGTGACAACATATTTGTGTTTTAGTCCAGATGGACAAGATATTTTAGCGAATATAGGTGGAGAACATGTTTATTTGTTCAATATTGAAAGTAATAGGGAAGCTCTTCGATATGGTGGAAATACGTGCCAGGCAAAGCATGCAACTTATTCACACGGAGTTCTAAGTGGACCTTTGATGAATATGAATGGTCTACATAATCCTGAAAAACAGTCGTACAAAAATGGAACAACTACAAATGGGTTAACGGCCAAGGTGTTTAAATGCCAGAATGGGCGATCTTTAAATGGCACACATTGGCCATATTCCGACAAAAAAGAAAGTGAAACAAAACTCCCTCCTAAGGCGTTTTCTTTGAAATCGTTAGGAAACGAAGCGTTTTCCGATAAGAATTTTTATCTAGCTACGGTCTATTACAACCAGGCGCTACAGTTTGCACCTGATAGCGCGGTTTTGTATGCTAATCGTGCAGCAGCTTACCTTAAGAGGTCTTGGTAAGTTTTTAGCGAAACATTTGGTATTTACGGAGTTGATGAATTTTTGTAGGCAGCAGTGAATAACTGTAGCAGAGCTTAGGGGTATTCAGCGAATACCTTTTTTTCAAAAAGGGTGATGTGTATCAGTCCAATTTTTGCAAAATCGCTTTGAAATTGATTTTGAAAAATGACCTTGCTGCCTTCAGTTGCTAATCATAACATGGCACACCAAAGATACTTTGCTCTTTACTTTATAGATTTTGTTAATGAGTTGTTTAGTCTGTCGATAAAACCTTTTTTTCCCTTGAGCTGGTATTTTGTTATTTTGCAACCAACGTATTCAAGACCAGACTTCATTCTGTTTAAACAACCAAATTAAAACTTAAGAGTATTCAGTTTTTATCTTGAGTGCGTCGAGTTATTCGTATTCGAACTGATTGTTGGACTTGTCACCGATGAATCGTATGTTTTAAGAGAGTATTATTAGGTGTGTGATGGGGGGGGGGGGGGGGGGGGTGGTTTTTTTANTTAACAGATAAACACTGTAAGGTACCTCAGTGTATTAATTCCCGCGCGACACAATCATGAATAACAGGGTTATTCCAAGATCCAGGCGAAAAATGAAAAACAAAGGAAATCTTTAGTGCTACGATGAATAGAGAGTGTGATTACTAAAATTGAAACAGTTAAGTTAGTTTGTTTATTTCTGCCCTTGAAACATTGGTGTCACACGATGCATTTACAATAAACGCTGGAGGGAAAGGAGGAGAAAGAATTGGTCATGTAAACGACGGGAAAATATCGTACTTGCTGCAAAGTAAATGGCTCGTTGTGTTCATTGCATTTTGTTTGTTTCGCCGCACACGCGTACAAATATTTTAAAGAAGTAGCGTAATGGGTGACGTTTTACTGTAAAACCGATGTTAAACTTTTTTTTCCGTGAAAAGTTTTTTTTTGAATTGGTATTGTTCTTTTTACATTTTTATTTACGTAAACCCCAATACATTTCAAAATTGATATGTGTCAGACAGCTATCTGAGCTGTTTGCAAATAACTATGCTTTTGTTGATGACAGCTGTTTGTTTGATGTAGGTTGTCCTGATTTTTTGTTTATGCAGTATCTTTTTGTTAATTTTTAGGGAAGGTGACTTATATGCTGCCTTGCGTGATTGCCAAACAGCACTATCTCATGATCCTGGACATAGTAAAGCATTTTACAGGCAAGCCCGTTGTTTGTTTGAATTAAAATGGTATCAAGAAGCATTAGCTTGTATCGGTGAATTTAAAGATCGATTTCCTGACCAGGTGGAAGGGTATTCGTTAAAAAAGTTGGAGCACGATATCAAAAACGCAGCCAATCCCCCAAGCGAAGGTAATACTTTAACTTTTTATTTTTATACACATTTAACTTTTGAAAGATTAGGTTGTACAAAGAAAAGTTTTACTGGGTTAAGTTTATGTAGCAATTAATGGTAAGTTAGATTCCTGGAATGCTGATTTAATTTCTTGGTGAATTACTATACTTATTCGATCTAAAATATTTGTGGAGAAATCATTATTTTCCTTTTTTTTACTCGAAATTTATTTGTTCTAATGCCATTTGAAGCTATTTTTGTATGTTTACGTCATTTATTTGTTACACAGGCAGTACTGATATTCTGGCATTTGGTGCAGTCGGTCATTGCCATAACCTGTCGTGCCAACACTGAATTAATTACCGGGGAGTGCTGTTTGGATACCTGAGGTCTTGAACGGAGCCCGAGAAATCCTTTAAAGACATGTACAAATGTCTGGTTTGATTGATCTGCAAAGGCATTCAGAGCTGGTGGTGAATCACCACTTGTAATAGTTGCCTTTTTATAACCAATGCTCTTACTCATTTTAAAGTAATTCAACCCTTCCTAGAGACTGATGCACCGGCAGTAAAGCTTTGCGTGGTCGCTGATTTTCTTCATGCAACGTCTTAAGTCTCTGGCTCTGGCTGCTTCACTGTTACAAAGATTTTCTGAGGCCCAAGTCGTCGTCTTACTTCCTGGTGGCCATGCAGTGGGTATCACAGCTCCTTGACTTAAAGAAGATATATTTGGAGACTGGAGAGTTATTATCAGAGGTTAAATGCGTATGACAAAGACCTCGTTTTTATACTTAGAATACCAAATGATATCTGTAAAAATGTTTAAAGAAATTATGACAGTCGCTTTCGTTATTCATTTGGTGAGGGTAAGAGGTTTTTGTTGTAGATGGGCAAAGATAGTACTATACTGTAGTAATACACTTTGTGTATTAAGCAAGAAATGATTCAAGGGCATTAAAGGTAGTGTTAATGTTAAACTGCACAACCCAAGGTTTTTCTTTCTACTTACTTTCCCCCTTATTCCAGTGGTAGATCATTCTTGTTGATGCAGGTAATGCAAAACAGGTTAGTAACGCCCTAGCTCAGTACAGAAAACCTTTTTCTATAGGTGTTATGTTTATTTTAACAACAAGAAATATCAAAGGCCTCTGTTGGAAGTTAAAGACCAGAAAAATACAAAAAAGCACAGGAATTTACTGTGTTTGTTGCTGTCTGGAGCTTTATTTGTGAAGCCATTCTGGTCTGGTTTGTTTTCGAAAGTAGTTATGTCAGTTTTTTTGAAAAACGAAAAGAGAAGACTTTCTGTTAGTTATACAGCACTTTAAAACTTTTTGTACAAGCTTTCCGTTTTAAAGCATGAGTTAACATTTAGAGATGTTTTTCCGCTTAAAATTTGCTGAGCATTGATTCTTATTTCCATAAACAAAATATCGTATAACGTAGAGCTCAAAGCTATTATGATGATATTTTTCCCCCGCTAAGGCTGAACAGCCGTTTGAATACTTATAGGAAAACATGAAACTACCTGAAGGGGTACGGCATCTATATTTTTTGTTATCTAATGCTCCTACTATTTTGTGCAGGTGCTGAAGAGGCTGAAACAGGCAACGGCGCTTCACTACCAAGGCGACGCCGTGCGAACCCTATGCCTGCACCAGAGGAACGTGTGCGGCAAGAACAGGCTCGAGACTATGAACTACGATTTGTCGGAGCATGTAACACAACAACTGATATCAAGGAAGCAAATTTCTTTGGATCAAATGGTCAGTTTATTGTTGCTGGCAGTGATTGTGGTAGTATGTTTGCTTGGGAAAGAGCGACAACTAATTTAGTCGAGGCATGGCATGGTGATGATTCAATCGTAAATTGCCTTCAGCCACACTGCTCCACTTGCCTTATCGCTACAAGTGGTATTGATCAAGTTGTCCGCCTTTGGTGTCCACAGAATAATACTGATAACTCAGTTCGAGAGCGGGAGCTAGAAAATCTTGTTCGAGCCAATCAGAAACGAATGAATGCGGACCCATTGGAAGTCATGCTCATGAATATGGGATACAGGGGGCGCATAATAGAAGGAGAGGATGAAAGCGAAGAAGATGTTAATGATGATACTGCTGGTGTTCAGTGTCGAACACACTAAACGCCAATGGATGTCGTGCTTGCAGCTATTACGTTTTTAAATATTTTTTTGATATTGTTGAGGTTTGTGATTTATTTGAATTTTGTAATTGACTTGTGTGGTCTTAATCGAACATTCTGCTCGATTGTTTTATTTATTATAAAAATGGCGTCTGTTCTTTGGCATTGAAAACTTACAAAGTCATTCGGACTTCTTAAGCAGGAAAGCAAACGACTTAACTTTGAAAATTAGAGATCGAATTTGTTGGCTTCTTTAGCATAGGATGAGTTCACCTTTTCTTTATTTCCTCCAACAGCTTAAGTCACCCCAAATAAGCTGGATGTAATTTCCCCTTGACAGACTATAGGTTACTAAGTTCTGCTTTAAATACTTCACTTACTAACCTTTGTTGTCGATTAAGGCTTTCACCGCCAGCAGGCTGCAGATGGCCATGGTAGGATAGTGTTTACCCTGGTGCATAAGCTAAGCTGACATACGTTGTAGAATAATGTGTCGCTACTATTTTACTCGTGTGTAAGGAATTTTGCATGTCTAGTAAAACCGTTAAAGTTGATAATGTCAGCATGGACTTAACTAGAAGTACTGACTATTTTCTTTCCTTTGAAACACGACATTTATGACAAACGACTGGAAAAAAATATTAGTTTCACTTAAATCTTACTTTAGGCTTGATAAGAAGAGAGTTGAATGTTTGTTCATATTTGAATGAATACGAAATTTTCCTGCATTTTCGTTGTGTTTTTACTGCCAAGACATTGTTGTTGACCTCAGTGTAAGGCAGCTTAGGTACTCACACGCGGAGACACCCCACCCTACCGCTATCTCCCTCTTCCACTCTCTCTGTCTCTTTCTCTGTCTCTCTCTGTCTTTCTCTGTCTCTCTCTCTCTCTCTCTCTCTCTCTCTCTCTCTCTCTCTGTCTCTCTCTCTCTGTCTCTCTCTCTCTCTCTCCCTCTCTCTGTGTCNTCTCTCTCTCTCTCTCTCTCTCTCTCTCTCTCTCTCTCTCTCTCTCTCTCTCTCTCTCTCTCTCTCTCTCTCTCTCTCTCTCTCTCTGTGTTTCCCAGGACTTCTCGACTTCGTTTCCCTTCTTCTCCAAATTGTTTTTCTCATTCATTCGTAAACTAACACATATACTTGTATGCACACATATTAACGAATACAAAGTAACAAAACGCTGACATTTTTTTTTCATGGCACAATAATTGGAAAAGTTGTGTTTGAAATACCAAAAATTTCCAAAGTCAAGTAGACTTTTTTTTTAGATCTAACTGGGGCTTTGAAGAAGACAAAAAGCTGTTACATTGGATATTTCATGCCTAATTAGTAGCTTTGTACATTTGTTTTGGAAGTGAAGCTTCATGATTAAACTGGTGATTGGTTACTATTACCATAGTTTAATCTACATTTTTGGTTTCGTAGAGTAATTTGGTACTGCGAGTTACTTTTTTATTGTTATTGAAATGATTGAAAAGGAAGATAAGGATGACGAGGCTGTCTATAAGTAGCAATTGATAATAATGAAAGACTGCTTTCGTGTATTGTTGCTCAAAATATATTTTTTGTTGAAAGATAATGACAACCTATAAGACCTGCTTCCCTAAATATGCATTACACATACACTACACATTAAAATGACATGTATTGTAATCCAAGGCTTATCATATTCAATTTCCTTTGCATTTTTTCGACAGAAAAATAGATTCTTTAAATACATAGTACAACATTTGTGATTAAAATTTTAGGTGGTTGGGATTTTTTTATTTTCTGCGACTATAAATGGTGGTAAGTTATGCTCTACCTTTACCCCCTTTTAGTGTCGTGATAAGCCGAACCATATTTAGAGTTTTTTTGTACGAGGCTGTGTAACCATGCGGAGGGAAAAGCAGTATTCATGAATACGTAGTTAAGTTAGTAATAGAATACTTATTAAAAGTATCAGATAAGGGTTGTATTAAATGTGTTTCAGTACTAATAACTGGGTGTAACTCGGTGAGCTTGGCACAGTCAGTTTTTGAAATTGTATTACCAGTGCTTGGAATTTTAGTTAGTAAGAATTAAAGAGCACAATCGCATTCATTTCTGGGTTTTTGTCTTCCAGACTGATTTGTGTGCAGTAAGTAGCACAAAAAGTTTTTCCGTCTGTCCCAAGTTACTGATTTTCTTCGGTTATTGTTTCGATGTATGGTTGGTCTTTAGTTTTGTTTGCTTTGCCAGACCTTTGCCTTTTTTACCCAATACTTACTTTGTAAATATCAGAAATCTTGTCATGATTCTGAATTTGACTTTGTACGTTGGTGCGTCTGTTATGGTAGTGGTATTAGGCGTAATGAGGAAAGGACTATGCGACTTTTAAAGCCTTGAAAGCTACAGATCCTTTAAAATTTTTTCATTAACATTTATGCCTACCTTTTGAAAGACAGTGAGTGGGTAATTGCTTTATTTGTTTTTAGCAATATTAAATCCAAAACGTCACTGCAGCAGCAACCAACAGAATTCACCTTCTTCGAGCCGTCGCTCATTCATATTGGGGATGGGTTCGACCATATTTACTCGCGATGTTTCATGCCTGTATTAGGAGCTATGCGAGCCCAGCCTGGCATACATGGATTTCCAAAACTGGTATGGAGAAATTAGAACGTGCCCAGAACAGATCACTGCGGGTTGTAACAGGACAACTTCAATCCACAACACTGGAAGCCATCAATCTGGAATTGGATGTCCCAAGTTTCAAGACATTGAGTGATGGTGCCATCCTAAAATCATTCGAGCAAGCCAAGAGATGCGCTCTAGACCATCCACGTAGAATGCTGCCAGAAGGAGAATTTGGCAATCGGCTGTCAAAGCGTAATAATTAGAGATTGGCTACATCAGAGCTGTCATCGACGATCCCTGCTGCAGCCAAACACCGGAAACCACTCGACTTGTTCCCTCTCGCACCCTGATATGATAACAATCATGTTCTAGTAAGGTCGTCAATAAAGGGGATTCGAGGCAAGTCCGACGCGGCCGAGAAACGTCAAGAGTGCTCGATAAGAACGATCCTTGTCATACATGCAGACTTTGTGGTCTACACGGATGGGTCAGCAGCAGAAGGTACACGAGGCGGTGGGGCGGCTGCTGTGGTGACGTGTGGTAATACTGAAAGCCTAACTATCACCAAAACCATTCAGAGTCGGTGATGGATGCTGAACAGCTCCTTTGAGGAGGAAATTCAGGCAATGGAACTTTGCTCTTGATTGGGCACAGACAAATTCGAACAACTCTACTGTTGTGATATGCACTGACAGCCAATCACTGTGCGAAGCTATCCTGGGGTATGCCGAGTCAGTGTTGATGGTACGGTCGTTGCTTGCCAAGGTTTGATGCCAAGTCACCATACAATAGATTTCTGGACACTCCGGTATTCCAGGAAATGAAATCGCTGAGGCTGCTGCCAAGGCCGCGGCTTCCCAGGACGAGTCACCTAAGCAGATATCGCTGACAAGCATCATCAACACCATCAGAGCGATAATCACGGACCCTCCCACAATCCATCCGCGTATCATAGCAGCTTATGGCAGATCAAAAAAGGTTGACGAGGAGCTGAAAACACGATCAGATCGTATCCTCCTAGCAAGACTTTGATCAGGCCACCACCCAGCATTCGCTAGTTACCGACATCGTTTTATCACCTAACACGACCAATCCAGCTTGCCCCAAATGCGGGGAAGAGCAAAAAGATATTGAACACTGGCTGGTTAGATGCAACGCCAGGGATGAGTTCCGGATAAAAATCTTAGGGTGCCACTCTGGGAAGATGAGCTGGCTGGCTTCCAGCCCTCAGAATGTGGTCGCGTTCGCAAGATTCACTCTGGATCTTGACGCGGGCTCAGAGCCACGCATACTAACAACAACTAAACCAGGAAAGAAGGGCAAAATTTCGATACATGAAGCGGATCGTGTAAAGCTAAAGGGGGAAGTTGTGCTTTGGTCAACTAAGAATTATAGACCGCTGAGCATAGCTGAAGATAGTGGATCTTTGTGTTTAATTAATCAAATCCTGTTATACAGGATTTGATTAATATTGGACATACATACGGACCTGTAGACGCTAAAGGGTTAATTGCAACCCGTGCAAATATAACAAGACATTATTTAGCCGATTTATACAAAGAGGCCCAAAGCGGCATTTGTAAACAGTTAGATATACAACGTAATCAAATACCTGGTCGCCTTCCATGTGCCGCGTTCACAACTGATCATTCGAAAGGTGATCATCAAGTTTGGGACTATACAAGCATCTCTACACATTTTCGTGATGAAAAATTGGCACTCCAAAAATACAATTTGTGTGTTTCCAAATATTCTGAGGAAACCATGAAAAACGAAGACATTGCTTAAGATATCAATAGCAAACTACTGGACTATATTGATTTGGAAAGAGAACAAAAGGAAAGTGAAGAAAAGAACATTATGACCTCTGACAGTGATAGGAAGATGGAGCTTGGTATGTCAATACATTTTGAACGAATTTCTTTTGCTGGACATGATTCGAATTTAGTCATGCAGTATGGTGTTGAACATAGTGATAAGAAGAAAAGAAATACCCATGCTTCGTGTAAGTCATTAATCGATCATTGTACTCAATCATCAGTTGCAAGCAGATTATCAAAAAAACTGATCGTCCAATGTGATAAACGATGGAATACTCATCTCGGAATGTATCTATCAATTGTTAATTTCTGGGACAATTGATGAATGTGTTATCGGTGCGAGGTGAATTACGGCATCTTGCCAACATAGATAAAGATTTGTTAAACGGTATGATTAATTCATCGAGCCCATTCTTGAAAGCCACCGAAATATTATCAAAGGAGAGTGAGCCAACTATTCATTTGGTTCATCCTACGTACGTATGGGTACAGCGCCAATTAGAACAACAAATTGAGCGAAAAAATGATGGTGTTTCTTCTCTTAGAAAATCTCCATTGGAAGGATTAAACTTGAAATGTGAAGCCAAATTAGTATGGTGGCATCTTGTTGGGACCATTCTTGACCCGGCATCTAAAGATGACAAAATTAAAAATGTTTCTAAGCATATTTCCAAAGAACTAAAACAAGTTAAAAAAGACTTTGAAATAATCGTGAATAAATTGAATCTGAATGATGCTCAAAAGGAAAGTGACAATACATTCGACAAGGACGGAAAATCACCGCCACGAAACGCAGAAAAATTGGGCGATTCTGTGATGAGTGTAGTGATGACGAAGAGTCACAAACTGATGATAATAAGGACAGACCAAATTCTGTTGTTGACGAATATTTTAATACTGATATGAAAAGTCGAGAAGTTAACTTCTACCGTGGTGGAAGTTGGGGGTGCAGCTAAATATCCTGAACTAGCATTGATTGCACGAACTGTTCTTGCCATTCCAGCAACTAGCACGACATCAGAACGTGCTCTTTCTTTCTTCTGCTGGATTGACTTTAGCATCCAGAAGATCGAATCTACACCCTGATCATATAAATGGACTTTTAGTAATTGGGGACTAGTTCTAAATTTATTTATGTAATTTTTTAATTTGATTTATTCATTTTTTATTTTTTATCTAATTTTGGTTTTTTTCCTGCAATACAATGTGATATTGTTTTGATATTATCATAGAAATTTACATTGTATAAATATTGTACAATAAATGTCATTAACTAAAGTATGTATAGATTTTTTTGCTTGACATGAGACTTAAGATTGTTGTTTTCAACTTACAGTTTTTTGGAAAAAAATCAGGGATCGGGGCTTATCCCCCGCACATCTCTACCTCAGACTGATGCTTCTGGCAGAAAAATCTTAATAGATGAGCTCCTTGAAGGGAAAAATTGTGTGGTCGGATATAGCCTGCTCTTTCTCCATTACAGGACACCTTATTTTCCCTTTATTCTGTTTAACACTGCGGTATGTGTAATGTTTTCTTCAATATCTGCGCATATATTCCACAGATTCCATCCTTTTTCAGACCGACGAAGTTTTTACGAGTTTCAGTGCTAGCCCAAACCAAAGAGTTTTAATGCATACAAACGGTGTTGACTTTCATTTGCTTATTGTCTAATTTTTTATTGTTTTTGGTCCTGGTTCTTTCAATATATACCTCTCTCTCTCTCTCTCTCTCTCTCTCTCTCTCTCTCTCTCTCTCTCTCTCTCTCTCTCCTTCCTCTCTTCTTC
>RDPX01000076.1:1850485-1865181 GCA_003991215.1 Morbakka virulenta | reverse complement strand
TCTTTCTTCTGCTGGATTGACTTTAGCATCCAGAAGATCGAATCTACACCCTGATCATATAAATGGACTTTTAGTAATTGGGGACTAGTTCTAAATTTATTTATGTAATTTTTTAATTTGATTTATTCATTTTTTATTTTTTATCTAATTTTGGTTTTTTTCCTGCAATACAATGTGATATTGTTTTGATATTATCATAGAAATTTACATTGTATAAATATTGTACAATAAATGTCATTAACTAAAGTATGTATAGATTTTTTTGCTTGACATGAGACTTAAGATTGTTGTTTTCAACTTACAGTTTTTTGGAAAAAAATCAGGGATCGGGGCTTATCCCCCGCACATCTCTACCTCAGACTGATGCTTCTGGCAGAAAAATCTTAATAGATGAGCTCCTTGAAGGGAAAAATTGTGTGGTCGGATATAGCCTGCTCTTTCTCCATTACAGGACACCTTACTTTCCCTTTATTCTGTTTAACACTGCGGTATTTGTAATGTTTTCTTCAATATCTGCGCATATATTCCACAGGTTCCATCCTTTTTCAGACCGACGAAGTTTTTACGAGTTTCAGTACTAGCCCAAATCAAAGAGTTTTAATGCATACAAACTTGTTAAAGCAAGTTTGAAACGGTGTTGACTTTCATTTGCTTATTGTCTAATTTTTTATTGTTTTTGGTCCTGGTTCTTTCAATATATACCTCTCTCTCTCTCACTTTCTCTCTCTTTCTCTCTCTCTCTCTCTCTCTCTCTCTCTCTCTCTCTCTCTCTCTCTCTCCTGTGCTTTTCCACGTTCATAAATTTTTTGGGTGACATAAGAGTCATGTATTTTAGTCTTTAGTACGTGATCATGTCTGATGTACCATTCTAACCACTTGGTGCATTTGGGTCTTTATTTCCTAGTTCATATTCACCCACTACTTACTTTTCTTCATTTTTGCCTGTCTTTACATTTAGATGCCCCATAACTACTATTGCTCGTTAACTTTTCCATTCTCCTTTCCCTTTATCCATTTGATCATGTAATTGGTCTAATTCTTCTTCTGTTGCACCTTGCGATGCAAAACACGCCCAGATTTTTCGTTATCAATTTTTAACTAATGTGACCCTATCCGATATAGCTTTACTACCGATATAGCTTTACTGTTTACTATCTTTTATATGACTATATCTACTCTTTTTTTCTTGCCTATCTCTTCAAGGATATATCACGAAGGCCTTTTTTGTCTACACTTGACCTGAATCCCGTCCCTCCAATTTCACTACGTGCCAGGGTCCTAATTCCTAATCGGTTTATTTTTTGAATTTTGTTTTCTTTACTTTATTCTTGAATCAAACTTTCATTTTTTATACGTTTTCATTCGTCGCCTAATTTTTGTCTAATGATCATACCACACCGAACCAAGCGAAGAGCAAATACATTTTGGTATACTTCATTTACTATTTACTTAATTATCTAAACTGAGATCATTTGTATTATTCTTGATAACCTTGGGAAGTGATAATTATGGTAGGCTTAAGTTTGGTTTTAATACTCAGTAATTCTAACTAACGTTGTTGGTATGGCGGACTGTTGTCATTGAAGTGATCTTTTACTCACCTGCATGTCTTGTACAACAGTGGACAACGAGTACATGTTCATCTGCTTGAGGACATATAGCAGTCCTGTTTCTGATTGAAGGTTGCAACCCAAACAAAGGGAGTATTTAACTGGTACTAGAATAATACTCAATGCTGATCCCAGAGTAGTAGTTAAGGGTAGCTCTATTTGTCCAAATGCAGGACTTCCATCGTCGGCAAGTTATGTTCATGCCCAGGAGTGTATATAAGTAAAATTAGGCATAAATATTTAATTCATAAATTTTAAGAGGGGTTTACGTTTAGCCAAGACGCTTTTCAGGGAATAGAAATTCTATTAAATAAGCAAAATATCGAAGTAAGCGAGTATTAACTCACCAGTGATCAAGCCTGAGTCATACTTCCAAAAGATGAAACCTTTTAAAGATGAGGAACCATTGTAATTTAAATTCACAGTTACTTGTCTAAAGAGTTAATTAATTGTCTGTAATTGTTATAAATCTTAATTGGAGGTACTATTTATTTGTTCTCTACCAAATTGGTAGGTATTTTCTCGAATTTAGTATCACAGAAAATTGTTAGTACTTCCGGATTATACAACCCTCTTGTAATCATCCCTTTTGGCAAACAGATTCAACTTAGTTAAAATTAACTCTGCAGTTTTTCTGGTCAAACATTTTGAAAGCAATCTTAAGTCAGTGAAAGTACAGTAATAAAATTGGAAAATGCTGAAGAAAAAGGAAATTTGACACCTTGATTTACAAGACGTCTTGGCTATCTTTAAAATGTTGTAGAGGTGAAATTCACAATTTTTTTTCAAGATGCGCTATAGCATTTATTTTTTGTTGTAACAAAATGTTTTTTAACACATCGAGCCTATTATTTTGCACCAAATCAAAGCATTCTCTTACTGATTATCATAGGTACCCTGTCCTCACCATATTTAGAGAAAACTCGGATTATTGGATACAAATTCATGATTCTTTTGAAGGTAGGCATCAATCCTACACCCTCTCGAACAACAGCTATGTTGTTCACAGTTTTAATTGATGGTTAATTGACGACAGGCAGCTAGATCAAGTTAAGAAGTTCAAACTATTGGAACATACTGTTACAAGTGACGGAAGATGTGACGAAGAAATCAAGGCAAGAGTAGGTATGGCCAAATCAGCTTTCAGCTGCTATCAAAAGCACTGACATGTCGAAAAATCGATCTAACGACACGCCTAATGTTGACCAAGGCCTATGTTTGGTCCACTTTCTTGTACTGTGCTGAAGTTTGGACCTTAACACGTTCCATGGAGAGAAAGATAGATGCATTCGAAATGTGGTGCTACAGAAGACTTTTACGTGTCAGCTGGATGGAAAGAAGAACAAATGAAGAAGTTTTGAGGATGATGGAAACAAACAAATGCTTGTTAGTTAATATTTGGAAGAAGCAACTGACATATTTTGGACATATAGTAAGGCACAACACTATCCAGCGAGATATTCTAGATGGAAGAATTCAAGGCAGGAGGGCAAGAGGTCGACAGCGGCTCAAATGGACAGACAACTTGACAAGAGTAACAAGACTTTCCCAGGAGCAGCTCAGACGCCAAGTACAGGACAGAGTGGGCTGGAGACTCAGAGTCGCCAATCTCCGGACCGGGGACGGTACCTAGGCAAGGCAAGGCAATTGACGACCCTAAGCATCTTAAAGTCGATGCATTAAGCATAAAGCAGAATTTAAGGCTGAAAGAAATAATGCTCGAGGAATTGCTTTAATTGAAAAAAGAGCTTCATTTCAACCTAGTTAACCTTTAATGTTGGCGGAATAGAAATTGTTCTATTATTCATTTAACTTGTTAGAACTAAAACTAAATAAATACACAAAGAAATGTTCGATTGTTTTCCAGCATTAATTTTACATGCTCCAGGTCCTTCGAGTCACGGCGGCTGCACAATTAATTAGATCGAGCTTGCGCAAACACATATACGAGGAAGATTATCAATACTAACAAAACTAAATGTGAAGGTACCGGGAGTAGCGTACCATACTACTATTTAGGTTCGAATCGATATTTATATTTTAATTTATCATAACACAACAGAAATATTTCTGAACGAAAGACAAAAGTGAATTTGAGCACACAGCAGTTAGCGAAGAGAAACATTTTTTCAAATGAGAGTAGTTAAAATTTCACAGAGCTCACTATAGAAATAAATACGTTTTTCTAAGTGCACAAGGGTGTCAAGTATACAAAATATTGTTTGGGAGTAAAAGTTGAAAATGTGTTAGACATCAGTGAGATGACAAAGAGTTCTATATATTGTTTGATCGCTAATGTCATCAAGCTTTATTATTTGAAGCTTTCACAACTTTAACTGACAATATTGTGCTGATTATACAAGAAGATAGACCTCCATGGTATGATTCTATACTCCGCATGAGCAAATAGAATACAATCAGAAAGGTTTAGAATTTAAAGATGTAGGGCAGTCGTCTAAGAAAAGGTGCCATTAAGGCTGAATGGAAAAGGTGAGTAAGGACACGCAGCTGAGACAGCTGGGGGATCAGGATTGCCAGAATAGGACTCTCTGGAAAGAAAAAATACAAAAACTTTTTTGTAATTTATTCTTATTCAAAAGCTACATAACTTAAATTTCACTCACCCTAGGTCACTGGTAGTGACCCGTTGTTTGATTTTGAAATGCAAATCAACAGAAAACATAATAATAATAATAATAATAATAATAATAATAATAATAACAAAGTTCATTTCCAGCATGACAGCCTGCAGAGGGAGATGGTAATCACCTGCGAGACGAGAAAACTCAACCCTGGCTGGCTACTGACCAGCAGCTTTAGAGGTTAAGTGCCTTCCTCAATATGTTGGTGGTTCCAATGATGGTAGATGTTTGGAGTCCACCCAAGACATCAGGGATGCCCAACTCTTTCAAACTGCACTCCAACCGCTTCATCACCACTCCTAAGCTTCCCAAAACGATTGGGACAACGCTGGTAGATACGCTGTGTAACTTCCGGATTTGTTAAGCTAAGGGAGAATACTTAGTGACCTTTTCTTCTTCCCTAGCTGTCACATTTCAATCGGAAGGCACAGCAAAATCTACAATCAGCCATCTCTTCTCAGTGTGATTAACAACAACAACATCCGGACGATTACTTTCCACCTATTGCATTGTCTCCACTGATCTATCCAACCAAGCTTCAAACCTACCATCTTCACTCTTTCTAACTTTGTCAGCTCAGCTCCCAATATATTTTCAATCCCATCCTATCATGTTGCCTCTTGCACTCCTTCTGAGCCAGGACCTTACACCCACACGCAACATGCCAAAGTGACTCAGATTCAATTCCGCAGATGCGACGCATAGGACCAACAACACCTTCCCACTTCGACTGCGCCAACCTTGTCCTCAATGCTTGCTCTTGAGCAACAAACACAAACGCCTCTGTGCCTTTTGCAAGAAAACAACCCTTAACCCACTGTACTGATCTCCCTGTTGCATTTTCATTCATCTCCCCGAAAGAACCTACCACGCAGAGTCTTTTCCATCAATCTCTCCTTTCTCTCCTCATCCACTGTCGTCTTGTAACCCTTCTTCGTCTCCCTTCCAAGCATCAAAATCGTCTCCTCAGTAGCATGTACATGCTCTTCTAACCCTAACTCTTCCTGCCCCACACAGTCTTCAACGCTGATCAAGCCACGACCCCCATCCTTTCTTCCGATGTACAGACAACCTACACCACTATTCCTATGGAAAGCACCATTCATCGTTAAAATCTTCCTTGTCTTGGTATCAAGTTTGCGCAGCTCAGCATAAGACCAATCCAGTATTCCAGCGCTGTATCGGACAACACTAACTGCCCAATAATAATAATAATAATGATAATAATAATAATAATAATAATAATAATAATAATAATAATGACGAAGAAAAAGAGCAAGTCAACAAGCTAGATACTAAATGAGGAGAAAAAAAGCTTATCGTCAATACGAGCCGTTGATAAAAACAAACTGGATGTAGAAGTGCAAAAGACCAGCAAGCTTTTGAAAAACATACAAATAGATGACATAACTAAAATAAATGATTTCATTTATGCTGGTGTTGTGTTTGTTGCAGAAAAGCTCAACCTATTTAAGAAAAAACCTAAGAAAGCAAGATCCCCTTGGGAACATCGATCAGAGCAACAAATCAGAAACCTGAATCAGGATTATAGTAGAATGAAAGCATTGATTGATAACAAAACTGTGAAACAAAAGCACATTGATAGATTAAAATGAAAATATCGAATGAATGAAAAGGGGAAGAACACGCTGTTGGAGTCAATAAGGCAACAAATTGTAACCAGAGGGCAAACTGAAAAGATACCGAAATAGGATCAATCAATACAACCAAAACCGCACCTTTCAAAACAATGAAGGACGATTCTACAAACAACTGAATGGCAAATGGGTGACAGAGAGCAAGAGAAACCGAATGCAGAAGAGGCGAAAAGGTTTTGGAGTGACATCTGGGATAGCCCAAAAGAACATCAAAGAGACGCAAAATTGTTAAAGGGTTTAAGAGAAGAACTTAGCAATAAAGAACAGCAGGAAGATTTGAGTATTGATAGTGAAAATCTGAAAGTCGACCTCAGACGATTAGCGAACTGGAAAGCACCTGGGCCAGATGGCGTTCATATCTTCTGGTACAAAAGGTTTTCATCACTTCACGCTAAAGTGGCTACAAAGTTGAATGAATGCCTAGAAGCAGGTGAACTACCAGACTGGATGAAAAAAGGAAGAACAATTCTCATACAGAAGGATGTCACCAAAGGAAATTTTACTATTAAGTACCGCCCGATAACATGTCTCCCTATGATGTGGAAAACTTTGACAGGTATAATTGCAGAAGAGGTATATACATCATTGAAAGAAAGAGAAATGCTACTGGAGGAACAGAAAGGGTGTCAAAAAGGATCTAAGGGTACAAATGATCTGCTGTATATAGATAAAAAGATTTTGAGGGAAGTAAAGGCAAAACGGAAGAATATTGCTGTGGGTTGGATTGATTACTGGAAATCATTTAACATGATTCCTCACTCTTGGATCTTGGAATGCTTACAAATGTTTAAAGTTGCTGGAAATGTGTCATGCCAAGTAAAAAATTCGATGAAGTCTTGGAAGGTGGAATTGTCTTCTGGAAAAGATACTCTTGCAGAAGTTAACATCCGACGAGGAATTTTTCAGGGAGATTCCTTCTCTCCATTACTCTTTGTCATAGCGTTGATCCCACTTACTCTAATCTTTAGAAAGTGCAAGGATGGTTATAACTTTTCCAGAATAAAGGATAAAATGAACCATTTACTCTATATGGATGATTTGAAGATTTTTGCAAAGAAGAGCCAGACCTTGATGCATTGGGTCAAACAGTTTGAGTATTGAGCTCAGATATTGGCATGGAATTTGGGATTGAGAAATGAGCAGTAGTGATAATGAAAAAGAGGGAAAATGTCAAATTCAAATGGAATAAAGCTGCCGCATGGAAATGTCATTAAGGCATTAAATGGCGAGGAAGGATACAAATATCTGGGAGTCTTAGAGCGCGATACAATTACGAAAAATAAAATGAAGGAAAAAGTCAGTAAAGAATATCTTTACCGAGTAAGGAAAATACTGGAAAGCAATTTAAACACCAGAAACCTGATAAAAGGGATTAACACCTGGGCAGTATCACTAATGAGATATTCTGCCCTCTTCCTGGACTGGACAGTTGATAAAAGCAATGGACAGGAGAAGCAGGAAACTTCTCACAATGCACAAAGCTCTCCATCCAAAGGATGATGTTGACAGACTATATGTAGGAAGAAAAGACGGAGTAAGGGGGCTTATCTCCATCGAAGAGTGTGTTGAGAATTCAGTGCTCGGTTTGAGAGAATATCTTGAGAAAAAGTAATGAAAGACTAATAAAAGCGGCAAAAGATTGGAATGAAGTAGCTGAAGAGTCTGCTTATGCCTTGAAAAAACACCGGGCCGCAGAAAAAAACAGGTCGAAAGAAAAACAAATACATGGACAGTTAATAAGGTGAACGACGGATAAAGCTGATGATATGTCATGGGCGTGGCTCAGAAGTGGAACATTAAAAAGCGAGACTGAATCACTTATTACCGCTGCACAAGATCAATGTATTCGGAGAAATTGCATCAAGGCAAAAGTAGATAAAACTCATGAAAATAGTCTTTGTTGTATGTGTGGACAAAAAAAAGAAACGGTAATGCATATTATTTTATAATCCATTGGAAATTATGCAAGCAGCTAGATTTTAAGCATACTGATAAATGGTATGAACACAAACCGGAACCTGTCCTTGAAAACGAAAAAAGCGAGTTGTTTGGGGACTTTGAAGTGCAGACAGATCATCATATAGAAGCTAGAAGGCCTGACCTCGTAATTGTTGACAAAGAAAAAAACACTTGATTTTCCAATACCTGGAGATCACAGAGTTGAAATGAATGAAAGAGTAAAAAGAAAGAAAAATCAAGGTTTGGCAAGAAAACTAAAAGTTCTATGGAACAAGAAGTAACTTATTCCAATAGTTATTGGGGCTTTGGGAACAGTTCCAAAGTCATTGAAAATTAGATTAAACCAAATCGGAATCCAAAGGAAGATTGAAACCATGCAAACCACCGCATTGTTGAACACCGCCAGGATCATAAGAAAAAAGTCCACCAAGCACTATTTTGGTGTGAAACGAACTCAAATAACAAAAATAATAATAATAATAATAATAATAATGAAGGAGGACAACAACTGCATCATCGTTGACTTTGCCATCCCATATGATACCCGTATAGAGCAGAAGGAGAAAGAGAAAGTTGAGAAATACCAGGATTTAAAGAGAGAACTCCAGAAAATATGGAACATGAAGGTGAAAGTAGTACCCATAGTCATTGGGGTGTTAGGAACACCACTAAAAGACATCAAAAGAAGAGTAGAAGAGCTGGGAATTGAGACCAGAATTGAAGAGATGCAGAAGATTGTAATCCTGCAATCTGCACGAATCCTGAGAAAAGTCCTTGAAAATTGAGGAGACTTGCTGTCACCAATATCAAGGAGACATTACCNCGGAAAGTGTGATTGAAAATGATACTTGCAAGGTACTGTGGGACTTTACCATACAGACCGATCATGTAATTGAAGCTAGAAGGCCAGATTTAATTTTGATCAAGAAGGAGGAGAACAACTGCATCATCGTTGACTTTGCCATCCCATATGATACCCGTATAGAGCAGAAGGAGAAAGAGAAAGTTGAGAAATACCAGGATTTAAAGAGAGAACTCCAGAAAATATGGAACATGAAGGTGAAAGTAGTACCCATAGTCATCGGGGCGTTAGGAACACCACTAAAAGACATCAAAAGAAGAGTAGAAGAGCTGGGAATTGAGACCAGAATTGAAGAGATGCAGAAGATTGTAATCCTGCAATCTGCACGAATCCTGAGAAAAGTCCTTGAAAATTGAGGAGACTTGCTGTCACCAATATCAAGGAGACATTACCGCTGAATGAAATGACATCTTATCAGTGTGCGATAATTCTATAATAATGATAATAATTATAAATTTCCTTCGTATTGAGATTAAACTGCATCCAGTTGTGGAGTTTCGTAAATCTGTCTCATGGCCAGGATGAGGTCATTAGCCTTGGTCGGCACCCATGCTATGAGAAGGTAAACTCAGAACAATAAACCAATAAATTCGCATGAACTTGAAATACCAGGTGGCATCTGGCACGGAATATTCAGCCCCTTGGCAGGAAGGCTAAAATGCACCTTATAAAAATTATGAAAACCCAAAGTAAAATATCATACCATATCATCGCTCGCGTTGGTAAGCAAGGGACGCGTTCCTCAATGGAGCTGAACCAGCCTGGGGTCAAAAAATGTACTACTGAATCGGCCTCTTTCAATGAAAACTCTGTTGATCACCATGCACAGGGAAACCTATCAGCTGCCAACAAGAGATAAGCCATCAAAGAAAAAAGGTAAAGAAAAACGCCAAAATTGGAGCAGAGAGGAAGTCTGCGATTATATTGACCTAGATATGGACGATCTCAACACCAATTTGTATGCAAGTGCAAAAACTATCGAAATTAAACTTGGAGTTAAGACTAAGAGACCAAGAAGACAAAACAAAAAAAGTAAAAAAGCAAACAGGAGTGGGAAAATGTCACTGTAAAGGAATTGAGAGCAGCATTACTTAAATCTGCAAAATCTAAGTCACCGATGATTGATAAAGTTTTTTTGGTTAAATGTTCTATCTTCGTCCCATGCAAAACTTGCAGTTCCACTGAATGAAATTATGCATAAAAAAACCCTGGAATGGCTGTGCGAAGGAACAATATATTTACTGGCCTAGAATAATGAAACGAGCGATGCCAAAATTTATCGGCCACTTACATGTCTGTTCACAACATACAAACTTTTAACATCAGTCATGACAGACAGAACTTATATACACCTGGAGCGAAACAGCATTTTTTCTCTCTAACAGAAAGAATGGAGACGGGGATCGTACGGGTGCAAGTGTCAATTGCTAATAAGCAAAATGCTTCTTTAAAATTGCAAAGAAAGAAAAAGGAATATGAATTGTGCATGGATTCACTAAAAAAAGTATTTAATAGCGTTCCACACGGTCCTTAAATCTTTAGATTTATTTAAAGTATCACCCAAAGTTATTGGTTTTCTGAGACACAATATGAAAAATTGGAAGACACCTTTAATTTTCACGCTTGAGAATGGTACATTGACTAGTGATACCATCAATATTAAAAAAGATTAAAAAGGGAACGCAGAAATATGTAAACGATACCTCAGGAAAATTATCACTCACCGAAATACAAAAAATAGTGTTAAATAGTGCTGCCTATATCCTTAGAAGAACTCTATTAATCAGATAAAAAATCAACGACTCCTATTAATCATATACTGTATACTGAATATTTTTATATTATTTTTAACTTTTATACAATCCCTTCTACACATCTGAATACCTTCAAACATAAAGAAGGAGGAACGTCAAGGAAGCATACATGCACGGACGGCTTGGTACTCTAGGGTATAGGTAATAACCGGGTGCTATGAAGTTCTCAAACAAAAGTATTTATTTATGAAAAATAGCTAAAATAATAACAATAATAGTAATAATAGTAATAATAATAATAGTAATAATAAATGTCCCTGGTATTGACATATACCTCGCCAGTTACAGAAATTGATAGATGCTGAAATTGCACAAAGTAAGGAAACTGTTTTAAATGATACTCGACGAAATGACCCCGACCAGCCGCAGGGGGAAGGTGAGGAGGTTCAGGAAGATGTTGTGAATGTAGATGCTAATGAGAATGTTCTTGGACACGGTTTGGAGAATGATGAAGAAGGGGAATGGGAGATGAACCATGAGGAAATGATTGAGATGACAACGGATATCTTAGAGGAATTGTCTATTGTCCAGCATACAGACATTAAGGATTGAGAGTCTTTATTGAAAATCCGTCATACCAACAAATACAGAAATATCATTTATGTTGGCAATGCAGCCCTAAAACAACTTTGTAACGAAATAGACTCAAATTTTACTGAACTGAATGAGTTAATATATGCTAAAGGAAAAGTACTGTAGAAAAAGTTTGATGTTAAACCTAAACGAAAGAAAAATAATGAACGTAAAGCAAGTAAAACTAAATGGCAAGTAAAAATTGATAAAGAAATCAATTTTTAAAAATCGTAGAAAAGAAATCTCTTTTCTAGAAGAACTTCAAAAGGATAAAGAAATAAGATCTGATAAGGCTAGAAAGGTATTATGAAGGTATAAAATCGAAAGGAAAAGGAAACACCAGTTATTAAGGAGGAACTAAGGCAAAAACTACAAGTTAAGTCTCAACTAGTGCGAGGGTACGTTAAAAGAATAAATTCTACAGACAAAATAAAGTCTTTGAAACAGACACAAAAACTTTTTACAGAGGAATAGGAAAGTTAGACATAAGTGTAGATGAAATACCGTGAGAAGAACAAGTACCAGAATTCTGGAAAAATATTTGGGAAAAAGAGAAAGGGCATACTGAAAACTCTGAATGGTTGAATAATTTCGAAAACAGTACAAATGATATCCCTAAACAGGGATGGGAAGACATACAAGTCGACGAAGTACGGAAAGCTCTTAAGAAAGCTCACAAGTGGAAATCGCCAGGAATTGATCAAATCCAGAACTTCTGGCTTGGCACCCTACAGTCAGCACATGAAAAACTAGCACTAAACTTCAACAAACTGATGACAGACTCAACAACAATACCCAAATGGTTTTGCCTAGGTACTACATATCTCCTCGCAAAAAATAACGAAACAGCAAATCCAAAAAACTACCGCCCAATTACCTGCCTGTCGACCTCTTACAAACTCTTGACCTCAATTCTCACTGAAAGAACTTATTAACACACGAAAGATCACAATATATATTCCCAATTGAACAGAAAGGTTGTCGGAAAGGATCGTATGATTGCAAGGACCAATTGCTAATTAATAAAATGATACTGAAAATGCAAAGACGAAACAAAAATACCTGAGTACTGCCTGGATAGATTACAAAAAGGCTTTTGATAGTGTTCCTCATTCCTGGATCCTACGTTGTCTAGAAACTTTCAAAGTTTCCCCTGTATTAATTAACTTTCTTAGAAATTCTATGATGCTATGCGAAACTAACTTTACCCTCTCCCACTCTAACGGAATTTTGACTGCTAATGGAATGCGCATAAGGTGTGGAATTTTTCAGGGTGACTCTCTCTCTCCTCTTTTTCTGCATGGCACTTATATCTCTGTCTGATGGTGAGCTGGAAGGACTGTTGAAAACAGTAAAGGTATTTAGCGATGATATTGGTATGGAACTTTGGTTTGAATAAGTGCGCTAAGATACCTTTAAGCGTGGACAGTTGGACAGTACAGACAACGTTGTGTTAGATGATGAGTCAGTAATCGAGGAAGTAAAACAGGAGGAAGCATATAAGTATTTAGGAGTGAATGAAGGAGATGGCATACAGCATTCGAAGATGAAAGAAAAAATCAGAAAATAATGTCTACGTAGGGTGAGATTAATAATGAAAACTGAACTTCATTCTCAAAACAAAATTACTGCTATCAACTCTCTTGCAGTACCAGTGGTAACTTACAGTTTTAACGTCATTAATTGGAATCTTAGCGAATTGAGAAATCTCGACAGAAAAATTAGAAAGCAATTCATCTGCCACAGAATGCATCACCCTAAATCCGATATTGATCGTCTTTACATCCCCAGAAGTAAAGGAGGTAGGGGTATGATACAACTTGAATTGTCATGCAAGACAACTACTATAGGTCTCTCTGAGTATCTGGATAAAACCGATGACTGGATGCTGAAACTAGTTCACGTACATGAAAATTCAAAAAAGTTACATTCAGTTCTTAAAGAGTCAGCGAAATTTTCTTTCCATCTGGACTTAGATCTAAATAAAGAAAATAACAATCATCTACAACCCACGGGAATAACCCGCAAAACAAAGAAAGTCGCGAAAAAAAATGGTTTGAAGCAATTGGAGTCTAGGTGGCAAGAAAAGCCCCTCCATAGCCAGTTCGCAGCCTGAACAAAAACGCTGATGTAGACGAAGCGGCGATCCATCAGTGGCTGAGGAGCTCCGGACTGAAAGGGGAAACGGAAGGCTTTATTCTTACCGCTCAGGACCAAAGTCTTTTCACGCATAATTATCAGGCCAATGTGTTGCACAACGGAGCAGACGAAAGATATAGATTCTGCGAGGAAAAGCAAGAGACGATTGACCACCTTGTCTCAGGTTGCTCTGTCTTGACACCCAATGAGTATAAAAACCGCCACGACAGGGCTGGTCAATATCACCACTGGAAAATTCTCAATCATTTCGCAATAGAAACGAAAAGCAATTGGTATGTGCACCATCCAGAACCAGTCACGGAAGGAATAATGTCACCATTCTCTGGGACTTTCCAATCCATACTGTTTGGACGATACATGCAAACCATCCGGACATTATTGTCAAGGACAAGAGCAATAATACCTGCTTACTCACTGATATAAGTGTACCGTCCGATAAGAATGTTTCAGCTAAGGTGTTTGAGAAATTATCTAAATACAAAGATCAGGAGATTGAGATTGAAAAGATGTGGCACCTGAAAATAAAGACAATCCCAGCAGTAGTTGCCCTGGGCCTGATAAAGAAAGGAACCATTTATTACCTTAAGACAATACAGGAGAACCATCACTAAACGAAATCCAGAAAATAGTCCTTAATAGTACTGTACATATTTTGAGAAGAGAGCTTTCTATTTAAAATAACCATTTTTTCTACAAATATTTTTTTTAATGTCAACTGTTATTTGATGTTCATAAACTGTTGACTAAATGTTTTTATTTTGTACTGTTTTTAAACTTCGTAACAAATTCTGCTTTTATACAATTAGGATACAATACAAAAGGATTTTTACATTACACTGGTAGTGACCCGGTGCTTGATCTTAAAAAAGCAAATCAAAAGAAAATGACTGAATAATAATAATAGACACAACAGAATTAAACCATCTCAGATGTGCAACAGCTAAGGCACTCCAAACTAAGTGTGGTCTTAACTCGAAAAGTAAAAGAAAAATTAAAAAAAGCTACGAAACCTAAATGGTAACAAAAAATTGATACAGAAATAGAGGGTTTTCGAAAAAAATCTTGTTACTAGAGGAACTACAAAAATATAAAGAGTAAAGATCTATAAAGGCTAGAAGAGTAAGAAAAAAGTATAGAATAGAGAGAAAAGAACCAATACCCGCTCTTAAAGAGGAATTGAAACAAATTCTTCAAGTGAAGGCCCAAAAATTGGGTAGGTTTAATACGAGAAATAAAGTTTACAAGAAAAAGAAGATCTTCGAAACTGATGCCAAAACGTTTTACCGTAAAATCGGAAAGGCAACGATAACAGTGGATGAAATATCTTCAGAGGAGCAGGGCCGTGAATTTTGGAACAAAATTTGGGGCAATGAAAAAGAACATAATGAAAATTCTGAGTGGGTTAAAAGTCTTGAAAA
>RDPX01000076.1:1821080-1841226 GCA_003991215.1 Morbakka virulenta | reverse complement strand
GAGACACACAGATGGGAAATGGAGCGAGTGCACTATCAGTGTTGAATAAACGAGACAGAATTTCCTTATTCTAGTTAGGAGATTGAAGCCTTATAGCCTAAAACAGTTTTCTTATGTTAATTTGGGTGTTTGCCCACTTTTGCTGCAGTACACTTAGTGCACTTAGTGACACTTAGTGAAGACATTGAAAATGAGAGCTGTAAGCCAATGTAAACGAAAGTTTTTTATCAACAAGAATGAACTTGTATTGGTCACAAATGCAGTCTCATAAAGTAGGAAGGAGTTACCAATTTATTGTAATTGTCAGATCCCCTTTTTTGTTTTTAAGTCTATTTTCCTAATTCCTTGTTAAAGACGTTGTTCTTCAAAAGGAATTTATTGGAGTACTTGATTGGATTCTTTTGTTGACACTTGTATTTCCAGTTGATGCAATTGTGTTGATGACTTCTTCAGCATTGACCAACGAATGTCAACTTCAAATTTCGATGTACCGTAAATATCCTAATAAAGTACGAATCGCAAATTAATTATTTGTGGATTGTTACACCAAAATATTTTTTCCTCCATGTTTCATGGCCGAATACATTTCCAGAATTCGTATGGATTTTCTAAAAACAGCCAATGGTTTTACACATATTTCATAATTCATTCATTCAGCAAATCGAAACCAGACCTCTTGGTTACTGTGACGTGGAGTAACCACTAAGCTTCAGGTCTTCGTTAAACTCAGATCAATTAAGGTACTCAAAACTAAAATAGCACCTGGTAAACTCCCACCATGTTGAGAAAATATTATGAGAAAATACATTTCATTGACAGTAAAGAAGAATTTCATATTTACCAACAGATTTTGTTAAAGCCCTGACAATGGAAATATAGTCTTGTGATTTACCATTGTAAAATGTAAGAGCTTGATGGTGTCGTAACAGCTATTTAAAAGGATACAAGCCTTATGAATATAAGCAGAGTTTGTTTTCAGGTCGATTACTTCTGCACTAGTTTTTGCAAGTACCATGTCACTTGAAAACAGCGTTGATGTATAATCGGTGAACCGTGCCCTCTGCAACTATTGGGTCTATAACGTACTTGTGCAGCATTTCGTCTGTCATTCAGTTCTTTGCTAGTTTTGTAAAAATTATTTCCAAATGATAGTATACATGCTAGCGTGTCAAAGAAATTTTGGCATACCCCCCCGAACCCCTCTCCCCAAACTGAAGGACCTATAACATTGCATGTTGTTTTTCGCTAAATAACGTTTTTCTTGTCTGAGTTCGATCTTCCTACGTCGACTTGGCGGAAACATCGTCTACAAGTAGAAAAATGCAGACAAATTGTAAAACAATGGCAGAAAAGGATGGAAAATACGCATCGGTATTACGTCCTTTGCTTTAATTATTTGTGTTGTAGTACTAATACTTATCTTTAACTTCGAGTTAAATGCAATGGGTAAGATAATTGGATAGATATTAGAGCTTCCATGGGTTTGAACTTGGATGTACAATAATATGATTAATAATATTTATTATTCCTGTAATTATGTAAGTGTAAATGAATTAGTCCTGGATTATTGTGCTTTAATGTTGTCAGCAGGAACTGCAGAAGTGTTTAGCATCACTAATATAATAATTTGTTTCTTAGTTCGGACATATAACTTCGAACCTTTAAAAGTTTGAAGGTACGTTGAAGATGAGGTATAAAAAATACATTAAGAAAAACAAGTAGAAAATCCAGCAAAGTCTTTTAAATCGAATTCTGAGGGGAAAAAAATTTGACCCAGTTGTATGATTTTCAGTTTTAGGGACTTTTGACTCAGAAACCACTAAGTTTGATTTACCTTCAATTAAGAGCATTTAAATGACAATTCAAATTATTTGAGTGCTGTGACTGTCATCAAGGTATAAACGTATAAACATACTGTTTTCTGTTTGTTTACCAGCTTTTTCTCAAAAAACATACCAAGAATGTCTTATCCCTGCTAATACCTCTAGACGAATCATGATATACAAATGGCCCTCCATATCTCCCGATCCGTCTTTAAATTATCCAAAATCATTCTACTGCTACACTTAACCCCGACAATACTATTAAGCAGTTACAATCATGGCCATCCTTCCATTGCTGCATCTTCCTTTACCTCCGGTGATGTCATTTTCCCACCCCTTTCTGGCAAGACCTGGCCGATATTTCACTCTCTGTACCTCATTGGATTACCTAACTCTTCTTGATTGCATTTTTCCAGGACCTCACTTTTTACTTCCTTTACCCACGCAACGTTTAGCAAGTATCTTAAGGATTTCGTTTCGGAACTTGATTTTTCTTTATCTTCACCCTCTATATGTATGTAGGTAATACTCATTTCTGAAATTGAAATTTTAGGTTTGCTGGTAGCTATAACAGATCTATCTTAAGTTTATTAGCTATACTATGATCCTTCAATGACTCACATTTTTATTTAGTNACCTCTAGACGAATCATGATATACAAATGGCCCTCCATATCTCCCGATCCGTCTTTAAATTATCCAAAATCATTCTACTGCTACACTTAACCCCGACAATACTATTAAGCAGTTACAATCATGGCCATCCTTCCATTGCTGCATCTTCCTTTACCTCCGGTGATGTCATTTTCCCACCCCTTTCTGGCAAGACCTGGCCGATATTTCACTCTCTGTACCTCATTGGATTACCTAACTCTTCTTGATTGCATTTTTCCAGGACCTCACTTTTTACTTCCTTTACCCACGCAACGTTTAGCAAGTATCTTAAGGATTTCGTTTCGGAACTTGATTTTTCTTTATCTTCACCCTCTATATGTATGTAGGTAATACTCATGTCTGAAATAGAAATTTTAGGTTTGCTGGTAGCTATAACAGATCTATATTAAGTTGAGTAGATATCCTATGATCCTTCAATGACTCAACTTTTTATTTAGCACGTTACATAATATCTGGGTCAGTTATGTATGTGTAAAATATATGCTTGTATAGTGGTATATCACATATCGTTCGAACTATTAAATATTGTCATGTTTATTTTGTTGCTTCAAAATTTTAAACGAGCCGAATGAGCAGATACCCGAAAGATGCAGAGAAAAATAATTCGAATTAATTGATTTATGAAGTTACGGTGTCGAATTTCTGAAGTTTACGAATTACAAGCGTTCGAATAGTGGGAATTTTCGAATTTCATGGGTTCCATTTTAAAGGTTGCATGGAACTTGGATTACGGAGATGTTGGTTAGGACGGAGCTCAGGTAGTTTATTTGGCAAAATACAGATAACAGGAAAGCCGCAAGTCTGAATTTAGTTAAGAAAAACTTGTGTTTTCTACTTACTCAGTGTAGGCTCACTTCAAAAATAATAAATATCTGTTGAATTTAAGACAAATAATATGTTGTACCGAAGTTAAGGATTTGCATATGGTGTATTAGGCTCAGATTGGCTTTCTTATTCATGTGTGTGAAATAGTAAACGGTTTAATTTGTACCAGATAATTTGAACTATTAAGGTTGTTCACTTGGTTATCGCCTTTGTTTTTTTCGTTTTCCTGTTTTCCCCATTTTCAATAACATGGTACACATTGTCTTGGCAATTTTCTAAATCATTGATATTTAATGCCAGTTTATGGTAGGTTAAAAATCCAAGGTTTTGGATGGCAAATGAAACTGGATGAACTTGATGATCAGAGATTATTCAAACAGATGATACTGTTTGCTAAAGATCAAGTAGCGGCAGAAACCAAGGAAGAGAAAGACAAGCATTAATTATTCTGGACGGTAAGATAAAAGTAAGTAAATGCGTTGAGAATCAGGCACGTGAAGCCGAAGCAAAAACAACAGGAGGGGAGATGCTCACTGTCTATCAAATAGTAAAGAAACATCAAACGGCAGACGTGTAGCACAAGTGTTGTAAAGAATAAAGAAAGGACCACCTTCACGTATCCAGAACAAGAAGGAGAGATGCATAAAAGATTTTGAAGAGACTGGCTTTCTGCTTTATTGAGGTCAATTTTTAGTAAAAGTGGTCACATGTTTGAATTAGATGGAGATACCAAAGCAGTCGATGTCAAAGAAATGAAAGATGCAAAATTAGGATTATGGCAGGATTTCAGAGATATTTCACTGAGCCAGATCTCTGTTATTTTTAACACTATTTAACCTGGCGTGCAAAGAGGACTTACAGATTGCTCTAAAAGAGCAATAAGACAGTTAGAACGCAGGTGATTTGAAATACTAGCAACTGAGGAGGAATACAATTAAAGTGACCAGAAATAGTTTCCTGTACTATCATACTGAAAAAAGTACAAAAGCAATTGACGACAAGGTGCATAAAAGGAGCTGATTTATACCAGTAATGTTCTCCACCTATAAATTAAGTACTCTACGTAACAACAAATAAAACGACGGATGGTACCAACTATCAAGCTCAATTTTTATTGAGTTAAAAGCTGAAGATCGGGTTGATAGATGGGTACTGTGAGAAATTCTCAGTGTGTGGTTAACTTTAAAAGGTCAATCTCATCTTAATTGGAGGTCTGTTTTTTTACTTATTTTCCGTTAAGAGGACAAAAAGATGTTTATGGTTAAGAATCGTACCAAGCATAAAGCCATTAAGTGTATAGAGCTGTGATAAATCACCACTAAAACCCCTCGGAAACAACCCCTCCCACCACAAATAACAAAAACAAGAAAAAAGGTTGTGCAAGGGATAAGATGACCCTAAACTTAATATTCAAATCATATGATGGAGGAAAGCAAGTAGAAAGCAGAGTTGCACACTCTAGCTTCCAGAAGAAAGAAAATACACAAAGAAACATTTATTACAAGGAGTAACAACTGCATAAGAATGACGATACAGAGAAATGAGTTACATGGGAAAAAACAAACGAAGCTGGTATCACCGAAGAGTACTTACCAGAACATTTACTATGATAATACATTTGGAAAAGACGTAAGACAAGACATTTCTTGGAAAAGTCCAAGGTTGACGAGAAGAAAACTGAACAGCTCCAAAAAGTGGATTTGTAATGGACTTGCCAGAATTCAAAACACTATTTTAAATCTTCCAGAACTCTCGACTTTTTTTGTTTTTAGAAAGAAATAGATTCACGAGATAGAGCATCATGAAAGTTTTTCCCGTCTAGATACTCTGTTGTCAGTTTTCCTGCGATCAAACTGTCAAGTAAATTGTAAATCCAACTTGTTTGCAAGGTAAAGCAGCTCTGATGATTTATCGATTTTTATGTCATTGTCTGTTATTACAGGGCAGTCGTAAATTTCAGACATTATTGCATGGAGCGGACCAGTAACAACCTGATGACCACACACTGCACACGAGATTGCTTAGTGCCTCATCATATGCGTGTGACAAAGGATTCTTACCATAGATACACTCGAACATGCAATTAAATAGCTAATTGGATCCTAGAAAGCACATCGAGTCAGGGAGACCCCTGAGCCAAAACTTTTCTTGTGGCGCTTAGCTTGATCTGTAACAAAATGTACTGGAGGCGATATCCATGCTTCATCACTAGATTTCATATTAATCTTTGGGGTAAATATTAATTATGATTGCCCTTAATGCTTACCTCATGTACAATTTGCGTGAAATCACTTTTTAACGGTCTTAGGGGTTTTAGGGTTAAATCTCCCATGCATTGTAGACTCCCAAAGCACCTTTTTCTGTAAAAGGTACGCATAACTTGCCATCATTTTTAATATTTCTTGAAGATACCACATTTCTCAAAATTCATTTTCCAGTGAAAAAGACAAAAAGCTCAAAGTAACGGAAAAAATATTGGGATTGGACACGAAAAACGTTTTCGGAAATAACACGAGATTTAGTGACAAATCAGCAAAGGTTACGGAGGCCTCTTAAATGAAATCCACGATGGAAAATCCAAGAGCAACAAAGCACATTAAACCCTTACATGTTGCTTTTGGTTTTTTTGTTTTTTAAATTAGGTTTACAAGGTCGAAGAAGGCTTCCTTCATTAAGGCATGAAAAGATGCACAACATTTGTTTGAGACTAATTGTAGAATGAAAAATCCGCTTTTTAAACATGCGCACTGANACGGAAAAAATATTGGGATTGGACACGAAAAACATTTTCGGAAATAACACGAGATTTAGTGACAAATCAGCAAAGGTTACGGAGGCCTCTTAAATGAAATCCACGATGGAAAATCCAAGAGCAACAAAGCACATTAAACCCTTACATGTTGCTTTTGTAAAATTAGGTTTACAAGGTCGAAGAAGGCTTCCTTCATTAAGGCATGAAAAGATGCACAACATTTGTTTGAGACTTATTGTAGAATGAAAAATCCGCTTTTTAAACATGCGCACTGATATTTGAAAGTAACAGTTTTGAGGATATTAAACCTCAGTTGTTTAACTTGTAAGTAAAGGATGTAAAATCTCATGAAAAGTGCCAAACTTATGCTGAACTCCAAAAAAGAAACACTTTAGAGGTACTTCTGTCGAACAACAGTTGCCAATTTTGATTAAAGGCAGCCAGTATAGATCAAATTTCTGCAGTTCTTCTTCTTCTCCTTCTGCGGCTTTTCCCATTTTTATATGGGGTCACTGTCCCTCGAGAGTCTCTGCCATTCTTTTCTACTTGGTGTTCATAGAGGTTCTTTTCCTATTTATCTTCCTTTAGTTTGTCTTTCCATCTAAATTTAGGTCGCCCTCTTCTTCTTTGTCCTGGAATTTCCTTTGCCATCACTCTTCTCCCAGTATAGTCCTCCTCTCTTCTTATGATATGACCATACCAATTCAGTCTTCTTTCTTGCATCTTCGATTCTATGTCAGCTACCTTAGTTTACGACCTGGTTCTTTTTTCTAAAATTCTAAAAAAAGTAATGAGTACACAACAACATATTAATAATATTCAGTGATGACAATGTCAGTATTCTATTTTGGAACTGAAAATAACAGACTTATGAAATGTCTTGATTGTTTTCTTGTGGTAATCTCGGTTTCTTATAAATTGATTTCTTATAAAAAATCGTGTACATATTGGAGATCAAAATTCTCTGAACAAAAGAGCCTATAACAAAATACAGGGGTTTTCCATGCTGCTCAAAATCCTCTTGAACATATTTTTCCTCGCTTGAAGTGCAACCATGCATGTCACTGTTAAATTTATTTAGCAGGTCCTTTGTGGAAACAATTTGAGTGCAATAAGTACTTTTCTCTGCCAAGAAACCATGTATACATACTAGAGCTTCCAATATTAACTGATGGATCTTGTTACGTGACTTCGGCTGTAAAAGATACAATTGAGAAAAAGTTTTTTCCATCCATGCATTGCTGAATTTTAGAGCAAGCAAACTCAACACAAACATTTTAAGTTCCTAAAAGTCGTTTTCATTTGACGCGTCCCTGTGATAGGCAACGTTGAAACAGAAATTCTCTGTATCCCTGTCATCTGTGTAATACCACTGCATGACGCTGGCACTGTGCCATGGTTCCTCTAGTATAGCTCGTTTTCAGTCATACAATGACAAAAAGGAAAACTTTTCATTCCCAACACAACAGGCGAAGCTAAATTACTTAACGATTGAAGTTGTTGAATGTTTGCTGAAAACCTCTTTCTCGCTTCTTTCACCAACTCAAATTAATAATCTCGGCATCGTTTTTTCACCAGATTCATTAACTGCACATACAGGCTTGACTGCTCAACAAGCAAATTAAAAACTGTGCCAAAATATATTGCACCCAATAGTCGAAAATCATATTGTAAAAGTGATGGAGTAAACTACAAAGAGAAGAAATGACATTTAAAATGTGGTAATTTTTTCATTCAGCTTTATCGGAAAGCAATTGTGAAGCGCTGGCGCACCTTGCTGACCACATTTAGTTCCATAAAAACTGGTTGCACAAAAAGTAAGTTTAGCTTTTTTCTGGATCACAGAACATCTTTTCAAGCAGTTCGGCAGTGTAATTTTTTTCTTTATCTTTGGCCACTTGAAAATGCGGATTTAGGTCTTTATACTGCTGTATAATTCTCTGAACACACGAGGATATTAGGAGCCACTGTGTTGTAGAGAGCCTAAAAATTTCCAGTGGCTCTTCACCAATATTAATGGAATTGTGTAGGGCTTTGTATCTATCTTGCCCCAATGTGCTGTGACAAAACAACATACGTTTCTAAAAGCATAACTTCGACGTTTCGTCGTAAAGATTTCATTGCATATGATGAGCACAGTTAAACGTAATGACATATAACATTTGGTGTGAAAAATATTGTGATGTACACCACGCAATCGAATGATCACGGAATTATTTTCCCTGTGCATCATAGTGCATCTCTAGGTAGTTCAAGCATGAAGAACTTAACTAGGGTGTTGAAAATTGCCTCTGAAGTGCAAGAATCCGGGAAAATCATCCACTTAAAAGTGATCAATATTGCTTTTTTTATCTTGTCAAAATCTCCTACTTTGTCGCCTATCCTAACAGACCGTGGCGTCTTAAATGACTGGACAAAATGCCAGCTTTGTGCTGTTATACTAGCTACAACCACTGACCAAAAACAGCCTTGCTAAAATAGCGAATGATAAAACAAAGCTGTTTCTCTGCTAAATGTCAGTGCTGTCATATATACTTAGAGAATATATGCACATCTTGCAGGTCCATGATTAATCCGCTGCCCATTAATGGATAAAAAATATTCTTGATGAGTGAAAAACGCTTCGTTCTGTGGATAGATCTTTCCCTCTCAGATAAGTCATGAATAATTTTACCAAGATTATCGATTCTTGAAATGCTCGAGTGGCAAACAATTAGAGTGGATGGCTTAAACTCAGCATCCCTGATGCTCTCGATGTTTTGGTTTGGAGTTTTTGATAAATATCCAACGTCAAAAAGTCTTCGTGCATTAGATCCTGGCAGGAGATTCTTCTTGTGATTTTCTGTGTCAGCATGAAAACAAACATTTCTTTTTATGGGAACGAATTGTAGATTTTCAAAGCTTCCATGCTGCTTTTGTATTATCTTCAGGTACTCGCATTATCCCAGATTTTTTTTATTTTACCTCCTTTTCCTAATCAGCGCAATAATACTTTTCATATTTAGACCACTTGGCCATTTTCTAACTTGTAGATGTATGCCGGTGAAACTGAAAATTGAAATGGTTTTGATACATTTTGAACGGATTAATGGTGCCTAATTTCCGGGACCTATTACCGCCAATGAATAAAGACAAGAGCTTTACAACTTTCTTTATAGTATCTTTTGCTTGAAGAGAAAGTGAGAAATATGGTACTATTCTGGTACTTTAAAAATACTTATTTTATCTGACAAAGAAGCGGTCACAAGAAAACCAAGGTAATGGTTATTTCTAATTCAGAGATTCCACCATTATGTCTATTACAGCATAGGAATACCACCATTGAACAGTTGAATTCTTCAAACGTCCTCGGCTCACTTGTTACCGCAGGTACACGATACCCAAAGGAAATTCACAGAAGGATTGGAATTGCCAAAGATGCATTTAAGAGACTTCTATCAATCCTCACAGGCTAAAAACTTTCCTTTCGAATCTCAGTACTAAAAGCATATGTATATTCAACCCTTCTGTGCGCTGTGAATATTGTACCTTGACAACCGATACACCCTGCAATCTCGAGGCTGCTGAGATAAAGTTCTACTCAAAAATGCTTTAAATCTCGCATGTTGACCAAATATGCAATAAAAAGTTAGTTAAAAAAGTACTTACATAGGAAGATGTCTGAAAACTGTGAACAAACAACTAGCAGTAAGAAATATCATCACCATAATAAGTGCATATGCCCCCAACAAAGAACGCATTGAAATACAACAGATGAATCGAAACAATTGTATTCAGATTTGGAGAACTTGATTTCTGAATTAGCAAGAGGAAGATCTCTTACTATGATAGCTAGTGATTTTAATGCAAAAGTTGGAAAGAATTCCTGGAATGAAACCTGCCGTGGAAGGTACTCAAGTGGGTAGAGAAACAACAGAAGTCAAACAATTCTTGATTTTTGCAACATTCATAACCTGTTTATCATCAGCAGTGCTTTTAACATTTTTCATGCAACATTACTACTTGGGAGTTCTCAAGAGAAGTTAACAAGAAAGTTATTTATATTTATAACCAAATGGATGACATTATTTGTCCAGGGAATGAAAAACAAACGTCTTAATAAATTCGCGATCTTACAGTGGGACACAAGTTAACAGTGATAATCGGACACTTTTATGCGGTTTGAGATTAGGGTCATTCAGGCTATTTCGAAAAGCTAAAAACACACAAAGGAAACCCTTCAACTGTTCAACAATGAATTACAGATGAAACCTTATTTAGAAGTACAAAAATTAAATTAAAAGAGTTAAAACAATGTGAAAGAAATGATTGGAAGAGAATGGAAGAAATATTTATACAATCAGCACAAAATCATTTGGGGTATGCTAGAAATGCTGGACCTAACCGAAAAATTTACGGTCAAGACATTCATGAAATGTCAGAGATACAAAGGGAACTCTGACTAATTCTGTCCAGCTGTAATGACGTGAATGAATACAAAACGATGAAAAAAGAAAGTGATAAGATGCTGTATAAAACCAGAGGTCTACGAAGTTGTCAAAAACCATTTTGAAGTGCACTGTTATAACAAAGATGTCAATAATAAAAAGCCATACAATGGGCAGCCTCAAAAAATTTAATGAAAAAATATCAATACAAGAAGTAGCAGCCGGCATTAACAAATTGAATAACAACAAACAAAGTTCCAGGAATTGACAATATATTAGCCAATATGGTTAAGTATGGCCCTTTGATTCTGTTCGAAATCATGAAAGAAATAATCAATACAGCTTTTGAAAAAGTACTAGAGTTAGAATGAGAAAAAGGCATATTAGTGTCTTTACAGAAGCTTGGCTAGACTGAAGGTCCTGCTACCAACCTGCGACCACTAAATTAACTCCCAATACTGAGAAAAAATTTGGCAAATGTAGTTCTACATCGCATCCAACTTAAGATAAAATAGTTTTTAGCAACTTCTCAAGCAGCATATCGAACTAATCACAATACATCAGGTATAGTATGAGCATAAAAATGGATTATTGCAAAAGCGCAAATATTAAAATCAAAGTTTTCATTACTGGTATAGACATAAACAACACTTTTGATACAATCCAATAAACAACGCTGAAACAGAGTCCTCCGGCAGCAATATGGGCTCACCACAAGGTGATATACACAGTGGCATACTGTTTAAAATTTATTTTGATTTTTTAGTTTAACTTTTGACTTGATGTGAATGGTTCTACTAATGATAAAGGAAGTAGTAATATGCCTTAAACCTTTTTACCCCGGAAAGCTATATATGCCGACGATGCTGAATTCCTCATGACAAGTGAAAATGAGAAGAACACAATAATAGATAAAACGGGAGAGATTCTAATAAGAGGGAATTTGAAAGTGAAAAAAGCAAAACAGAGGAAACGAAAATTTTTCGTGGAGGAGAATTAAGAAGTTTGGTTTCCTGCTAGGAGATACAGAAGATTTACAAAGAAGAAAATAATTGTCCATAGCATCCATGCATAGATTAAATTACATCTGGATCGGAGAAGCGCATACCAGTAAACAACTTATCCTCAAGCTTTAGAGAACACTTACAAGACCAGTCTTATTGTACAATAGCCAAACTTGGGGTATGACACAGAAAGAAGCCAAAGGTTTTGATGCTTTTCACAGACAATAAACGAGACAGCTAGCAGGAGAAAGCTACCCTAACAAGATTTCCAATCCAATTTTCTTTATAAAAGGTGCGAAGAAAGACCAATTTTAATTGATATCTTGAAAGATAGATGGCGATTATTAGGTCACATATTACGTCTATCTGATGAAACACCAGTGGTAAAAGCTATGAAATTCTACTTTGAAAAATCAGAAAAAGCATTTTGAGGGAGACCTTGGTAAAACATCTTAACAACATTAAACACCAGTGTGAAATTAATGAAAATGGACTTTGCAATACCAACTCTAAGGGAAAAGGAAGATTTTGAGCAGATGAAATTGACAGCACAGGATCGAAAAGCATGGGAAAATATCTCAGAAATAGTTTGTGGAGCAGCAGGAGCAAGAACTACCAAAAACCTTCTTGCCGTGACTGCATAACTGCGATTATATTTATTGTCCTTCTCTGGTCCATTTCATTTTCTTCTTCTTTTAACTTAATATTTCTTTGGATCATGAAATACTGGAAACCATATTGGTTTCAAGAAGCTACTTAATTGAAATGACTTCACACTGTATTTATTTATTTCTTTTATTTATTATTATTCATTTTTATTTATTTATTACTTCACACTGCATTTACACGCGCCTCCTCCTATTAAATTATTTGAATTGATCTTTGTCTTTATCTTAAGTAGACACCTGTATCTATGCTGAGATTACTTAACTTTGAAGTCTGTCCACTTAAGTAGTCTCCGTAGAACACAGCTGTATATTTTAATACTTGTTGATACAAAATCTTACACAAAACTGATAATCCTATAACCAGCCCCAAAACCACACACCCGGCCAAGGGAAAGACGCCCCGTACAACAGACACAAAAAAGCTTAATTGGGAGGGAAAACCGCTCCTTGGTGTTTTTCAAACTTGCGCCCCTAAAAAAAATTCTTGTTTCCCTGGGTAACCAAGCCTCATTTTGAAATCGTCTCATAAACATTTGAAATGGAGAGGATTCAACCTTCACTCAACTGCATGAAAAAGATTTGAATGAAATTTTGATTTAAAGTTGAGATTGGGCTTTATTAGCCATGGATACACGAGAAGAAAAAAAGAGAGTACAGCATAGTATTCAGAAGCCAACCTTGGAAATGAAAAAGAGAGCTGTAAAGTATTATAATGAAAATATGGTTCCAAAGCACCTAGAGGAATTGTTGAATACCATGTTTCTTGAAGACCCACCAGACATTTACGGCTACATGGTAATGTTTGTTTTTGAAAATAGCCTATCCAATAGTTGTTGTAAACAGTTTTTGAAATGATTTAAGTCTCAATAATAGAAGTATGATAATATTATTTAAAGACACAGTTCAGTTTGCCAAGCATGAAGAAAAGGCACAGCCGCTATAGAGCCAAGTGATCTATCTCAGGTTTCATATACAAGGCTATATAACTTACAGACTCTTTAATATATATATGTAAACGTTTTGTGTTATGTCTAATATATAGAGAGGGAGAGGAAGTCTAGACCCCGTATTTACACGAGAAATTCGCATTTCTTTCACTTTCGACTCTGTGTGTACATACTTATTTTGATTGATTGATTCCTGTGTTGGTTTGTTCTACATATACACACAGAATGTTGCTATTATCACCCAAATATACCCTATTATTGTCTTTATGTTTATTTCTCTTCTCGCTTTATTACAAATGTCAGGTTTTCACTTAGAAGCCTCAGTTAAAGTGTCATTTATAGCAATAAAAAATCCCTTCTTGATTCTCTAAAGATTATATGAGGTCATGTTTGGACTTAATTTTGAAACTTTTAAAATGTTGATGAATAGTTTCCCTTTATGTTTTAGTCTGATTATTTTGGTGCACTATCAAAGGAACCTGTTGTATCTAATGTAAGTGATGATTTACGTTTTACTGATTCCCAAATTGCATTGTACAAAATTTGAGTTGTATTGTGCCATGTTTTTGCTAGATTATTTATAGTTTGCTACAGAGATATAATTTTCTCGTAAACATTGCGGAAACTAATTAGATTTTCCAGTTACAACTACTTTAGAACATTGTAGTTTCACATGATTTTCCATCTTTCAAACAGATGCCGAGAGGATTTAAGTCCCTGGCTCCCCACAGGAATTATGGTTCTGTGCCAGAAAATGTAAAGTTCTTAAAATTTCTCATTTTTATTATTATAGCCAACATGACGCATTGAGATTTTTATTATTAATTAAACATAAGTTTCTACAACATACTCCCATCCAAAATAACTTGAAAACAGTTTTTGAAAACTGCAACATAGACCTTACACTCTAATCACTTTATTTACTTGATTTTCTCACTCCACATCTCTCTTTTCTTGCTCCTTGATCCCTTGTTATTTCTTTACATTATAAAAATATTAAATTTATTGGACATAGGTTATGTCAGTGTAGTTAATATTACTTCAAATTTGTATTTTATACATTTGAATGTAAAATATATTGCCTTTTATAGAAGATATATATGATTCTATAGATTATGATACAAATAAGTGGGCCTAGTAGTACTTACACTTACTCTTTGACAATTATACTAAAATATCTTCATCAAAAACCCAGATCTAAGGTATAAAGAATTAAGAAACATACATTCACTTTAGCCCCTATCCAAGTTAGCTGAAGTTCACTTAATTCTTTTAATTGAATCANCTTGCTCCTTGATCCCTTGTTATTTCTTTACATTATAAAAATATTAAATTTATTGGACATAGGTTATACAGGGCCATTGTATGGATAATATGACAATGTCAGTGTAGTTAATATTACTTCAAATTTGTATTTTATACATTTGAATGTAAAATATATTGCCTTTTATAGAAGATATATATGATTCTATAGATTATGATACAAATAAGTGGGCCTAGTAGTACTTACACTTACTCTTTGACAATTATACTAAAATATCTTCATCAAAAACCCAGATCTAAGGTATAAAGAATTAAGAAACATACATTCACTTTAGCCCCTATCCAAGTTAGCTGAAGTTCACTTAATTCTTTTAATTGAATCAAAGACAAATATTTTTTGTTAGCAAAGAATTCATAGAATATAGAGCTTAATATTGGTACTAAAACAGCTTTGGTAATAAACAAAAAAATTATTAAATTAGTTAATGGATAGCTGAGGTAATTACTGTGGTAAAAATAAACTTTATTGTTAAGTTTGTGTTTTAAAATTAGGCCTTATAGTTACTTTTTGAAATTTTTGGACAAGACAATAAGCTTGAATATCTCTTGTTCTGTGCTCAGCAATTTTAGTATTTCTTTATTTGCTGCTATTTTATTTGAACTTCATGTACAAATTGTGTATCTCTTCACTCTGAGGCAATAGTAAAGGCTTAAAAGCCTGAAACACAACACAAAATGAATTTTCTAAGATTTGATCACACACCCCTCCCAGTTAGGAGCCATGGCCTAATGGTTAGTGCATTTGCACTGTAACCAAGAGGTTCCAGGTTCGATTCCCCAAGCAGCCAGAAACAATTTGGAACTTTACAAAAGAGAAAGCCATTGGTTGGCATCAGGAATGGTATCCAGCCAAGAAATTCCTCAATGCCAAAACAAAAGTCCCTGTGTAGGGTACCATCTGAGCCCCAGTTGTCAGGGATAAATGACATTAAAACAAAATAAAAAGATTATTCCCCCCAGTATGTTAAGAGTTTATGAGGTGTTGTTCATAAAATTTATCCAGAACTATTGGGCATTATTAGCAGAATAATGTTTCTAAGCTTTCAATTCAGATCATAAGAATTTTTAATTGCACTGCCTTCATACAATTATAATAATGATCAACTTTCAGATGATAGTTATTATTTGCAAATGCCTACTGATTATCAATTTAAATATTGCTGGCTTTCTTTTATTTATTTCTTTATCTTCTTCTGTAGTTTTATTCCTTTTGTTACCTTTTTCATTCTGGTTCTCTGTTACTATTAGTAAAGGCTTTTCCTGCTTTAGGCCCCAGATTTCTAATATTTTATGGTTAATGTCACTGATCCATTAGTGTATCATGCATTCAAACTGCTGTTATTACTTTCATTGGAAATAGAGAATTTACTCACCACTGAGCTTTTTGAATCTAAGTTTGAAAAGAACTACCTTGAATTTTATTTGCTTGTATTTTAAGAGTTTTCATGTTTTTAGATTGTACTTAGCACATCCATTGGCAGTAATACTACTATGACAGGAAAAGGGAAGCTTTTTTGTACTGTGAAAGGAATTGACAAGGTTTGTTTTATTGTTGATAAAATTCCTTCATTGCAGTTTTAATATTTGTTTAATTCAGATATATTTTTGTATCAATTTTTCACAAGGCCATAATAGATGATGACTTAATCATCCAAAGTGACATCAACCTATATCTACATGGTTTACCAAGGTATTTTAACTGATAGTGATAATGATGCTAATGATAATGATCTTAATGTCATTTATTGCAATGTACACATTCACAAGAGTATTCTCAACAAAACAGCTCATTTCTCTTCCAAAATTAGACATAGAGCTGATGTTAATAATGCTTTGGACCAAACATAGAAAACAATAATAATATTTACTTATTTTAACACAAATTTAATGATAAATTTGTTGTCAGTAGAATCCACCTTTTCAAAGTGTATAGTCTTCTATGGTGCTCTTTGCACCATGCTGTTGCTTATTCTTATTCTTCTTTTAGGTGTCATATCCAACTACATATGCAATCACGGAATGTCACTGTCTTCTGTCTTTAGCCTAATTACAGAAACCATATCATAGAACTTTATACCTCTTTGTCCTATTCATTTATTGAATCTAGACCTCCAGGTTATATATCTTCATATTTTTCTTCTATTTGCTTTAGTCTTGTCAGTATGCTCTAGGCTTTTCTCATTTCTTCCCTAAAGGTTGCCCCACAGATCTCATCTGCTCACTTCCAAGAATAACTTTCCATCTAACCCAGCCCTTTTCAATTCCTCATCATTAGCTACCATGTTTGTTCACAGAATCTTTTTTATTTCCCATAAGAAACATTTTTGACAGTTCTCCAAACAGTTTGCTTGCACCAAGCTTGACTATCAAACACCAGCACAGGATAAATATAACATTTCGAAAACAACAAGCTAATCTGCTGTTGCATCCTTTCAATCTGCTGTAAAAATGTATCTTGCTAGAAAGTTCATGCATAGATGACACAAGTATAATTGTATTATAATAAAAGTAGTGCATAACTCTATCACCAACTCTTTTATAACTCAATATTGTATGGTTACAGTAATGTATATATATATATATACAAGATATTACACAATAAGATATAATGACATTAATAACTAGGGTAATTGTATACAATGCAATTGTGGTAATTAGAAATTTCACATAACCTGAGAACATAAACATTATCCATGATAGTGTGACATCATAAAGTAGATGCAAACTAGCTATTGCGGTTTCTGATGATACAAAATCTGAAAACTTTGTGATGTGTTTCTTTGGATGTTATTGAGCTTTGAAAACACTGTTTTGGAAAAAAAGTTATAGTTATTATCATAATCCTCATGAAGTACTTTGTCTGGGCATCAGTAATCATACCTTGATCCTCATCTTTTTTGCTGTTTTTATAAATTTCTTATTGCAGTCCTCCGGATTCGCTCCAACTTGCCTCATGTCTTCTCTTACATTATCTCTCCATCTCAGCTTCTGCCTGCCTCTGCTCCTTTTCCCCTGAGCTGTCTCCTGCCATGCTTGCTTTCCTGGTCTTCCTGGATAAGTTTAAGATTTTTGCTAATTCGTCCACAAACATTAACCTCTTTCTTCCCCTTCTTCTCAACCCTTCTATTTTCCCTGTTAGTATGAGGTTTTCGAGTTCTCCTTTTCTAATAACATGTCCCAAAAAACTAAACTGTCTTTTCCTAANCTCCAGGGTTGTTAGGGAAGAAATCTGGATGAGAGTGCAAGTAGTGGAGTTACAATGACATACAGTAGCCCATTTTCTTGTAGTCTCGGAGAAAATTATTGATACGTCACACATAGTTCGCTGACTCGTATTGTCGAGAAAGTTAGCAACCACAGTCTTGAAGGACATCCAAGCTCTCACCTCCTTCAGAGCTAGGAGCTTTGTGAATTTTTCGTCTATGATGAGGTCTCCAATCTTCTTCTTCTTCCTGCGGTCTTGTTCCATCGCTAGGACGGGTCGGCTGCTCGACACAGTCTGCGCCACTTTCCGCACTCCTTGCAGTCCTCCGGATTCGCTCCAACTTGCCTCATGTCTTCTCTTACATTATCTCTCCATCTCAGCTTCTGCCTGCCTCTGCTCCTTTTCCCCTGAGCTGTCTCCTGCCATGCTTGCTTTCCTGGTCTTCCTGGATAAGTTTAAGATTTTTGCTAATTCGTCCACAAACATTAACCTCTTTCTTCCCCTTCTTCTCAACCCTTCTATTTTCCCTGTTAGTATGAGGTTTTCGAGTTCTCCTTTTCTAATAACATGTCCCAAAAAACTAAACTGTCTTTTCCTAATAGTTTCTATAATTCTACGTTTAATATCAAGTCTGACCAAAACTTCCTCGTTTGTAATATGCTCTATCCATGATATTCGGAGGATGCGTCGATATAACCACATTTCGGTTGCCTCTAGACGTTTCATCATTTGTTTACTTATCGTCCAAGTCTAACAGGCATATAAAAGTATCGGTAAAATGTAACAGTTAAGAACTCGTAGTTTGATCTGGATGGACAGTACTGGATTGGCAACAATATTTTTCATTCTAGCAAAAGTGCTTTTTGCTAATCCAATGCGGGCCTTTATTTTTTTATCGCATCTACCATCAGAGCTAATTATAGACCCCAAATATTTAAATTCAGTCACTTGCTTGATATCAAAATTTCCAATTTTGACAGAACAATTTGGCGGAATGCTACCTTTACTGACAGACATTGAGAAAGTTTTCTTACAGTTAATATTTAGACTCATTTCTTCGCTGCATTGTACGATTTTATCTACTAGTCTTTGTAGACTATCGTTTGAGTCTGCGATGAGCACAGCGTCATCAGCATATCTTATATTATTTATAAGAATCCCTCCAATTGACATACTACTTAAATGTTTTACTTCTGAGAATATTTTCTCACTGTATAAGTTGAAAAGATCGAGAGACATTACACACCCTTGTCTAACTCCTCGCTTGATTTTGACAAAACTATCTACTTCTCCGTTAATCCGTACGCCTGCTGTTTGATCACAATATATATTTCTAATAATACGTAAACCTTTTCCATCAATATCCAAAGTACTTAATATTTTCATACGTTTCTCATGCTGTACTCTATCGAACGCTTTACTATAATCTATGAAGCACATGAATAATGACCTATTCATTCTTATAGCCCTTTCGCACACGTTTCTTAATGCAGATATTGCATTACGTGTGCCCGAGTCTGGTTTAAAACCAAACTGACTTGCGTCAATTTCTCTTGTGGTACTTTTTCTTATTCTCATGAGAATAATTCGCATCAGACCTTTTGTCATGTGACTCATCAGACTTATGGTTCTATGTAGTTCGCATTCTGTAGCTCCTGGCTTTTTTGGGAGCGTTATAAAAATTGATTTACTCAGTTTTGGTGGAATATCACCCGAAGCATATATTTTATTTAATATATTTGTTACTTTTTGTATGCCAAAATCATCCAATGCTTTTAGCATTTCAATGCAAAGTCCATCTGGACCAACAGCCTTGTTATTTTTCATTTTTCTTCTGACGGCATTATATCTGGTCCGTCTTGTACCAGGGAGATAAGTGGGCGTTCATCTCTATTCTCATTAAATAATTCTGCAATATATTTACTCCATCTCTTTTCAATTGCATCTTTTTCCATTAACAAAGTACCGTCGGAAGCCTTAATGCACCCGCTCGAACTGCATATTCGATTGCCATTAAGCTCCTTTATTTTCTTATACAGACTAGAGGGGTCTGGCGTATTTTCTTATACAGACCAGAGAGGTCTGGCGTTCTCACACTTTCCATTTCAGAGCACTGTTTGTTAACCCATTCTTCTTTTGCTTGCTTACATTGAGCTTTAATGTTTCTATTAAGTGATTTATATTCATCACTTTCTCGGTTTCTTATTTGCTGTCTTCTACTCATAAGTTCCAGAATACTATCTTTCATCCAAGTTCTTGATTTACGGCTAGGTTTCTTATTTACAATACCTTTTGTTGGCTCAACAATAGCATCTCTGAAACTATCCCATTCAACTTCTGCTTCTGAAAGAGATTCAAATCTATTTTTTACAGCTACTGAGTATTCTAGCTTCTTTTGAGGGTTTTCAAGATCTGCCTAGTTCCATCTCTGGATAAAGCAACTCTTCTTTCTCTTTCGCAAACGTATTTTAAGAGCGCAAACTACTGGGTTGTGATCA
>RDPX01000076.1:1770055-1805276 GCA_003991215.1 Morbakka virulenta | reverse complement strand
TAATAATAATAATATAATAATAATAATAATAATAATAATAATAATAATAATAACAACAACAACAGTTTAAGGTAACCATGCATTCTGTTTTCTTGCAATTTATTGAAATTCCTTATTTTCACTTTTTCTTACTGCTACATCCAGCATTATGTGAAGGTTTTTTGGGTGATTCAGCAAGTTAGACTCTGCCATCTGCATTGAGTAAATAATTATTTGCTTATTGTGATGAGACTAAACCATTTAGGAACTAAGGCTTTACAAAATCAGAATTGTACTAGCCTAGAACGAGAACAAAAGATATGTATATAATGAAGTGTCCCCAGTAAAATGATACAACAACACAAGATAAGGTTTTATTATCACGTCATTCTCCCCCACTAACAAGGAAATACATCATCGAGTATAACATCAAGCTTGGTAATCTTTCATCCATCCAGGATGTTTTGATACTCCAGATGAACGACGGAGCTGAGTCAGAGACTTAGCTTATTGTAGTATACAAGATCATAAGCAAGGTCGGAGTTGTAAGTAGCTTTTTCAGGCCATTGAAGGTGCCAAAAACAAAGATTTTATCAGTGTGGTGTTTGTTCATACTCATATCAATGGTGTCTGGTACCGTCTCTCTAATTAAACAATAATCAGAGGAGAGACATCAATAAAAAAAGTGGCCTAAAGAAGAGACAATCTAAAAGACAAGAAAGGCTTATCTTTGAATTCAAATTTTTGCACTCCACCAGCGTGAAAATTTTGTCGAGTATAGCTACGAAACCATAAAAATTAGTTGTAGAATCTAGTCGAAACAAAGGTAAATAGCCATTAAAATGATGATCACTTTTACTGCCAGTATCATTGAGACTAGTCTTACAATATGCAAGAATATGAGGTAACAAAGAACGAGGGAAAAATTGTACAAAAGAAAAGTTGAACCAAGACCCCCGACCTTGCTGAACCCTAACAGAAGAATATTGCTTTTGAGGTCATAGGTTTTCCGCTTTGTGTAGAGCCAGTACTACCACATCTCGAGTCTACATCCTCAGATATGGAGTCAGTATTGGGTCAGAAGATGCTTCATACTCCCTGACTATTGAATGTCTGTCAGGTACTGTGAAACCATTCGTTTGATTGAAATTATCATCAGAAAAAATTGAAAATAGGAATAGAAATGCAATAGCATCACCCAGACGCAAACCATCAGCAGCATGTCGAATAACTGAACCCTATAGTGATGTGGATGGTATTGAACGAAACACAGCAAACAATGTCTACAACAAATTGCACTCATAAACAAAGAGAATGACAATGAGTTAAAACAACCACTGGTGCTTTTATCGGGACATTTCTGAAAACGTTATTTACCATGGCTAAAGAGGGCCTTTTGCCATGAAACAGGCTTAAGCCCACTAATACCAATCTAAAATTTAAGGCCTTTATATACCCATTTAAGGTAAATGGGTATATATATATATTTTTTTTAAAGTTGTATATTACGTGTATATGTGTTTTATATATGTGTGTGTCTCCTAGATACTTTATTGTTTTTACCCTTGCTTATACCTGCTTACCTGTTCTTATTACATATGTATCTAGTTCATTTGGTTCATTTCTGTATCTAAATAAATTGATGGATTGCGTAGTTCGTTGTAGATGTTCCTTTCATGGTTGATGCTGGGCCATACAAGGAAGCTGTGAAAGTAAAAGTCAAGTCTGCAGCAAGCACGCGAGGGAAGAAAGAGAAAGCTCCCCCAGAACCCCTGATGAAAGTGGAATTACCGAAAAGAAAGAAATTTGAATTTGAAGCATACTTAGAGGTTCTAGATAACATGGCAAGCAAATTACAAGGCTTAAGTATTTTTAAACAAGAAGAGTTCGACGAGAATTTAACGTAAGATCTACATTATATTTGTCATTATTTTCTATTCTAAGATTATCTTTAGAATAATAATAATTATTATTAACGTTATTGTAATTATTAAAATTTCGCAGCACATGCATGTGCAATACAAGAACAAGAGATTGCTATGAAATACCTGCTCAACGAGAGACAGTGGAATACAGGTTAATCACCTACCGTAAACAACAAGTGTCGTCTCTGTAAATATTGAAGATAGCACCCACATCATCAGTTCTTGCCCTATGGTTTCAAGCCGGTACTACTTGCCCAAGGACTATGATGCTCTCTATAAACTTGTTTTAACTTCACATTTAAAAACAACATGCAGGCTAAGATATCGAATTTTCCAACCAGCATAAATTTATTGAAAAACGCGGTGACTATGAATACTGGTGGAACGTTTCAATAAACACACGAACATAATTATGCCACAACAAAGCCGACATACTTACATGGAGCAGAACGGCAAAGACTTGTGCAGTTTTCAACATCAGGTGTCATTCTGCCGTAAACATCACGAATAAAACGAAGGAAAAACTTGACAACTACGCAGCTCTCTTACGAAATTTGTAAATACTTCATCACGACTACAAATTCGAAATGATCTCAATATTAATCGGTGCACTTTGCTACATTCCAAAAGACTCAAAAACTAACTAAAAAAGATTAAACTTTGGTAATAAGGAAACAAAAAGCTTAACAAGAAACCTACGAAGCATTGCGGCGTTAGAAACAGTAAAAAATTGTCAAAATTTTTATAGATTTTGAAATGTGATATCTATTCTGAAAAATCTTAATAACCCTTTGTGTAGCTTTAGATTTTATTTTCTTTTTTTCCTTTGAATTATTTATTTCTGCTGTCCTTCTACTTTGGTCTAGAGCCGAACTATTTTTATGGTAGATATTACAATAATAATGTAATAAAAAAAGAAACAAAAATTAAGAAATAAAGAAAAGCAAAAATTAAGAATGGTCCACTTATTCGAAATTTGCAGATCATGTATACAACAAACAACTTTGAAATGATTTCAGTCATAGTAGATTCAATTGGATATGTCAAAAAACCCCTAAATCACACTTAACGACTCGGGTTCAACCAACATGAAACAGTAAATCATATTAGAAGAATGCAAAATATATCTGCATCTGGTACTGTTAAAATGTGTAAAACATTTTTGAACTTTAATGGTAAGGGTAAAGTTCATTGCATTGACATTGGGTGGACACTATAAGTTAGGATTAATAAATTTTCCAAAATAATCAAAGTTGTTTTATTTTTTACATGATTATGTTCAAACTTTGGTTTTTATCCAATGGGTTTTACTCTACTCTATTTCAAATTCTTTCATTTCAACCTTGTTTCCTTATGAAAACCGGTATGGACGTACTTAATTACTTGCTTGCTTACATAATCCACTTTCTTCTTAACCACACGTAAGAATCAGTCAGCTTCCTCCAAGCGGCTCTTGACCAACCCATTGTATCTCATTTTTGTCTTTTCCACTTTCTCGTTATGATGTTGAAAGGTCCTTCAAGGGGTTTCTTTTACTTTTTCGCAATGTCTTTTCCCCCATTGAAAACACCTGTCTGCTTCTTTTACTATAAAATCGTTGTTAATTTTTAGGGCACGTTGGAACCTGTTTATCTTCTCACCTTTCTTTCTTAATTGACGTCGTTTACTTCTTACCTTCTTTGGATTTCTTTTAAAACGTTCCAAAACCTGTGTTTTGAATTCATTCCAAACGTTTCTTTCATAATAAATATATTTTTTATACTTGGTGCATTACTCTTAGTAACAAATTTTGCACATTTGTTTGTGTTTATATGTAAGGCAAACTGTGAAATTAGGCAAAACTTTTACTTTTGTTATAAAAGAACTGATTTCACAGTTTTAACTTAACACATGTATGTTAAATTAAGTTTTATACAATATTTTTTTCGTTAGGAAACTTAGGACTGAATATTTAACGGAAGACAATCAGACCTTAGCAGAATTTCCATCAGAAGAAATACCAATTATTGAAAGAACAGATGAAACTGGAAAAACAGAGGAAAACGTAGCCCAAATACCTGATGTATGCGAAGGTTGTCTTGAAGATCCAGCTCTTAAAACGGCTCATGTAACGGCGTCAAGCTTGTTTTTATCATTTTTAGCTGCGCACGGAACAAGTCAGTTAAAGCATCAGAGTTTGACAGAACATTTAATGGCAATCTTTGATCAGGTATGGATGGAGAATTTCATACTTTACATTGTTGTGGGGAATTAATATCAAATGTCGTTAAATAACATTTATAAACCCCACCCAACAAATTTAGCTGAAGTTAATTTTACAACCTCAATTAAATTTCGTTCTTAGGTTAAACTGATTGGAGAAATAAGAAATGGAAAAGAGGGAAGAGTTTTGAATAATAGTGTTTTTGAACATAGTAAACGTTAAAGAAAATTTAATAATTAGATTCTTATATATTTATTTTTTATTTGAAATGTGAAAATTAATATAAACTAAAGGGCCCTAATTTAGAGTAAAGAAAAACTACGATAAGAAATTTCTCACCGAGTAACTTCCGATCTGTTTCACAACAATTAACGAAATACACATTCGCCTGACATGATCTTTTTAAGTCACGTTTTGATTAACGGCAATGACAATAGTACCTTGAAAACTGCGCAAGAATAAAAAATCCTTGCTATATATTATAGGATCCTCAACAAAGTCTTAAAATTAGACAGTTTTTTTATAAATAAAAGACTTCCAATTTTCGATGTCTAGATCGAACTCTGAATTTTTAAATAATTGCCTCGATGTTTCTTCGAGAAGAAAGCATTGTGTAAAATAGACCTTTGATGTAACTAACGATGATTTTGATTGGATGTCTCGTTTGAAGACAAAGAGGTATTGTACTTAAACAAATAGTGTGATACACAGCTGTGGTGTGTGGTAGTGAGGGTAAAGAATACTGAAATCAGTACTGGCCTGGCCTGACAGGATCGATAGATAGTTAAAGTGGTTAAAAACGAAGCAAAGGAATGGTACCCTGTCCGGTTCAAATATGTGACTTCCTGAGAATGTGAGAACTTAGATTTCTGGCTTGGTGCCTTAGCTATTCGATCACAACGACGTAGTGACCGAGAGTCTTGAAAAAAAGATGCAAACAGTAGAAATGCGTATGCTGAGGTGGTCGCTTGGAGTCACAAGAAAGGACATGATCTGAAATGAAAGGATCAGAGGTACCATCGGGGTATGTGACATCGCAGAAAAATTGAGAGAGACACGGCTAAGGTGGTATGGATACGTGCAAAGGAGGGACGAGGATCACATTGCTAAATGGCTGTTGGCCAAGATATTACCTGGCAGGAGAAAGCAGGGAAGGCCAAGAAGAAGATGGAGGGACTGTGTGGGAGATGACATGAGGGAACTTGGCTTGACCAAGCAAGATACACATGACCGACTTAAGTGGAAGAAGTCAATTCGCTGTGGCGACCCCTGAAAAGGGAAACGCCGAAAGAAGAAGAAGAAGATGTTGTGACCAAGATGTAGATTCTTTCTCGCTTGTTTTAGCTATCATTTTGCCTGGCCATAGAATTTATCAAATAAAGATGTAACCATGTTGTTAGAAACACAATTTGAAAGATGTCTAAATGTTTTGCATTTTCATTAAAACGATTGTTTATCAATATGTAATTTTCTGTTTTTTCCTGTTTTGGGGACCAAAGAAATTCACAACCAAAAAAAAGGTATCATAAAAAAATTTGTTAGTCTAAAATGATGTTTTTTACAATTCAAAATAAAAACAATTATAAGATAGAAAGTCAGTTTTAAATACATTTATTCAATCAGATACGTGTCCCTTGTTCTTTTTGGGAATCATCGAGACCCCTCATGTGTGATGATACCTCTTATTTCACAGTTTATCCGTAGGCTTTTGCATCAGTGAATGAGAACTCATATCCATGCACTAAAGCAACTTGAAATATTGTCGCTTCAAAATGCTTCACGATTCATTGGCTCTCTATTTTAGTAATAATTTAGAACGAAAGCAAGTTGGCCAACATCACTTAAACTAGTAGTCGTTCAAAGCACTATGGGTCTTTCAATAGGCTGTGGCTCAAATCTAAGCCCAGAGGACCATTAAAATTATAAAATTTTTCTGGCTCATTTAAAATTCTCCATGACGCATTTTGGCAGGGTAACTATAAGTTGTCAAACACTGCTTTACACTACAGCCAGTTGATAAAGCTAACAAAGCTTAGTGAGTGAAAGGTAGAGAAACTAATATGCAGAAAATAACACATAAGTAATTTCTGACAGGTAGGAAAGAGTTGAAATTTTAATATATTTTCTTTGGGTCTATGGAGCTCGAGTCAGATTGTCGTTTTTATGTTGTATTGAACACTGTTCTTAATAGATATACTTCTCAATCTCCCTTAATGATGAGAAACATACATAAATTAAGTCAATGTGAAAATTCTCTGCAAATGAAGCCTCCTTATTTACTACGTTAACACGTGGATTGCAGTAAACAGTTACCCTAACGTTATAAATTTCAAAAACCTCTTCGCATTCTGAAAAATGAATGAAATCTGATGGAGACTTGTCTTACTACTCAATTGCAGATGCATTTTTAGTTTTTAGCCTTTTACATGTTTTTTTTATCTCCTTGACGCTTACTGGGCCAGAGTAATGGTCTATTGCTGTTTGAGACACATTCACCCCAGAGGGAGAGAAATTATTACTTGTCATCTTTCTCCAATGTCGTTTTATACAACTAATTTTTTTAATCCTACATCCTATGGGACTTTTAGCCCAGTAAGTATAGAATTGGATTAACTGTTCTTTCTGGAATGTGAAAACAATTCTAATCATGTCTTGGAAGCAACACTACCAAAAGAAGAACTATATGGACACCTCCAACGAATCAACAATAAAGGATCGGAGACTGAGGTTCGCTGGATACTACTGCAGTAGCAACAGTGAATTGTCAAGTGACTTGGTGCTTTGGCAACCTGTACATTGAAAGAGAATCCGTGGAAACCCAACAAAGACAAATGTTGAACAATTAGCCAGTGACCATGCCTGTTAGCCAAATAACTGTCAGCATTAATGATTGATGGACACCAAGGAAAAGAATGCATTAAAAATGCTGAGTTCGCTCGGTTCTATTATAATGACAAAAAGGAATAGATCAAGTAGCTGGAAGATTGGGTTCTAAGAATCATCTGCATTAATTACGTATCGCTGATAGCTTTTTGAAAACATGTTCAAACTCGGTAGTCTACTATTTACGAAGGAGAAGCAAATAGGGTGTATTACTTTCAATGGCATGGCGAGACTCGAAAAGGAAGCTCAGTTGCATGAATAAAACAATTATTTTGCATTCAGCCTCTTCTGTTTGCCTTGTATGGACTTGATGTATTTAAAAGGGGGAAAGGTATTGAACTGAGATAATTTTTGTAATTTTTATGCAGTAATTTATCCAATCATAAATACCCAATTTGCTTTTGGTTCATTGATAGCAGTACCAACAGCCAAGCATGCTCGAAAACCATGGTCGGAAAACGCTTAGTTGGAATAAAAACCTGTGACAAAATGTGTTTTTGTCACNACTTTATTCTTTTTAAATATTCTATCTAAACTAATTTTGCTGTTGCTTCTGATATTTTTTGAGTAAGTTACATAATTATGTAACTTACTGGTAACTCTTGCTTTGCAATTTATCAGTTTCTATGTGATTTCCACGTGGTTAAGAAATCGTCGTGAAACAAGTTTTCATATAAATTGTTTCGTTAACACTGAGATCTCTTTCTATATTAGCTTTTCCATACGAAAATACAAACACTATTTTCATCATATTTCATGTGCTTTATACTGATACTACTACTACTGCTACTACTGCTACTACTACTACTATTACTACTGCTGCTACTACTACTACTACTACTACTACTACTGCTACTACTACTACTACTACTACTACTACTACTACTGCTACTACTACTACTACTACTATTACTATTACTACTATTACTATTACTACTATTGCTACTGATGAGTAACATATTTGTTGATAATAGTAACACAGCAACATATTGTATATTGTATTATATAAACTAAAAATAATTGTTATTGAATTTTTACTGGAGATACATTTGACATTCTATAGCTTAGGTAACTTGACTTAACGATTTCGCTTTGTTTGCCAACACGTACTTCAGGTATTCAGGCAAATATATGAGAAGTGAAAATTGCGTGTACGGAACTGGGTTAAACCAACGCTAATGGTTACCATGGCCACATACTCTACTACCTTAACTATTGGGGCTACTTTCTTAACCAGATCATTCAGCAACCTAGTTTTTCTTTTGAGTGCACTATCTATTAATTAATTTTGTACGCAAATATGTAAATATGGATTGGGATAAACCAGCCCGAGTTTATTTCTTTATACTAAATTTATTTTTTGTGTATGTTTCATTTTTATTTGTCAAATTTTAAAATACATTTAATTATGTATTTCTGAATATATGTATATATAGTTATTTTACTATTTTCCTGTTATTTATTTATCTATTTATCCATTTATCTATTCATTTACTTTTTAATTATTTATCTGTGTATTTGTTTGTTTCTGAATTTTAGTATGTGATCAATATGGGTGCTGCAAATAAGCACTCAACCATCCATTTCAATGTTAGAAGTATGCCATTTTTTGCTAGGGTTTTGTTTAAGAGCTATCAAGGGACTTTATTTGAATAACGACATTTCGAAGTCCTTTTACTCCCCAGGGCCTCTTGAAAATTTGTGAAGTTATCCAAGAACTAGGATCAGTTGTAATACACAAATTTGGGGTAAGACATAAGGCGTTTTTGTTTTTAATTTGAAGTTTTTCGCCAGACTTCTGTTGGAAATATCATTTCGTGACTTTAGTGTAACTTTAGTGGCTGCTTTTTACAGGACATTGGCATACGTGATGCTGGTCAGGTGTTTTATTTCCTCTTTACTAATTTTGTGCCCACACCGTTTTACTTTCAGTAGTGAAATCACTGTTAAAGAGGAGTTTTGTGTTGGAAGTCACTTGTCATCCCACGTTGTCAGAATCTACCCGAAACAGGGATTTAGTAATATTTTAAATCCATGCCCGACGAGAGTATAAAAATCTACTTCTGACATGTGTTTCTGGTAATTTTACTAACCAGTGATAATAGCTAAAAAGGCTTGTGTTCCATACCCTTGAAACAAAAATTTGGGTGTCCCGCTCACGCCAGTTAGCATAAAGCAGATCCATAAGGCAGATCCAAAGAAGTTTTAAAAATTTATATAATGTTGGTTGACAAGGCAAGATCAATTCCAATGGTAAGGCAGAAACGATGTGCAGGCAATTAAGTAACTGCACCTCTCCTCTGCCTTTCCACCCTACCTTATTACATCGCCTTCTATATTATTTCTTCGCTCAGATAATCTCCCCACCTATAGGTCAATGCATTTAACATCTTTTATAATCAATCATTTAGTTTTAGTCCCAACGTTTGTTGATAATTTCACTAGACTTAACCCATGATTTAAAAAGGATGTAATTTTTATGTGATGTAGAAATGGAAGAATCTAATATTCAAAGGGAATGGAGATTTTCATCAATAAAAAAACAAAGTTTGGATTTCAAGATTCTGATCTTAAACTGATTTTTGACGATGTAGAAGCCACCTTTACATCTGATTGACCTAGTGGTTTTTCCTGTTTCAACTAAATATTACTTGAAGTGATTAAGTGTGGGGTTTTTTTGAAGAAAGAACTGACCTGCCAGGTAAAATTGTGATCCTGATACTGAAACAAACTAAGTTCACAACATTGAACCAACAAGCAGCGTAAAACAGATGGTACTATAGATATCACAATATACGTCCTGAATATTTATCCCATCTTGTTAAATCAGGTACTGAGAACACCCAGAAGCACATCTTATGTAATTGCTTAACAAGAAATAGATCATTCTAATGTTAATGAATAACTATGAAAGAATACGATAAGGGATTTGTTGTTTTTGTTGTTTTCGTTGTTGTATTAACTACAGTAAGGAGAGGATCGTAAAGAAAATTAACTTTTTCTTTTTAACGTACAGCTGTAGCTGCTGCTGACGACGATAATGATGATGATGATAATGATGATGATGATAATGATGATGATGATGTTGATGATGATGCAAAATTTTTTGCTTTTTATGATCTAAACTGTCGTTACTTCACAGCTTGTAGCATTAAATTTGACTACTAAAACCCAGTCATAGAGCAATAAGAGGATGTAATGTGGCGAAAGGAGTAAACTATGATTTGCAGAAGCGTTGTCAGGTTTTTCAACTGCCGATCAATTAAGCTACTCATATCATAATCCTGAATATTAACTGCTCGTTATCCCATACCGAAACCATTCCAGTTGTGAAACTGTAGCATAGTTTATGTACTATAGCCGAAGAATTGCAGTAAGGAATTTGTTAAATGTCAAATACACTTTATTCAGTTGAACCCGATTAGGAGATTTGGGCTACATGTAGTTGGTATGTGTTGTTTTCTTCGTATGTTCTCATTCTGGCGTTTTTGTCCAAGAGTATAGTAGCGAATACGGTTTCGACCAAAATGAACTCATCTTCGGTTCAAATGATGTCAAAAAAAAATTGAAAAAAAAGAATAGAAATGGATTTCTTTCAAGGACTGACTATTACCTGCATTTTTTATTTCATTATTTCATTTTTCTTTTGTAGTCACAAGGCCATTTTATAGATGATGACTTTGTACGTTGCCCACCGTTTGAGAAAATTGAACAAGTCTTTGAAATTATACAAGCAGCGCTGACAGCCAAAAATTTGGCGATGGAAGATTTTCATTTTATTCTTGATGCCGCCGCCTCTGATTATTATGACGAAGTGAGTGTACTTTTAAAAAAATGAAATTCTTCAGTTTTGTATGTTTTCTTTGCATGTTTCCTTTCAAAGACTGAATTACAAGCGGAACTTGTATCTATTTCAACTCTTTCGTATGGTTATAGATATCAGGGTGCACTTCTTCTAAGCCTATAATTGACCTGCATTGCTGATAATTTACTTACTAACGTTTAAGAATACAGCTCTGTTTTTTCAAGGCCAACTTATTAGTTACTATAAATCATCGGCAATCTTTGTTTATTCCAGTGAAGCCCAAGAAGAGAACATTACTTTGGAGGAAATATCTACTTAGTCCTATCTGAAACGACCCAGTTGTTAATATGCAAGTAGTTTGAATTCTTTGTGGAACTTATCTCTACAGCCGAGGTTTTTTTACCTGATGCATTGCTCACTGATCCCTGTTACTTATGTACTTATCCTCTTCACTCCATATTTGACTCGTGAGCTTTTCAGTTACGCCCCTCATCCCTCTCTGGCCTTTCCTGATAACTAGAGTAATATCAGAGGAAATGTATGGATATTTGGAAAGAGAAAAGTTGTTGCTCGAAGAACAAAAGGGTTGCGGACGCAAGAGTTGTGGGACAAAAGATCATCTTTTAACCGACAAAACAGTGTTACAAGGTTGTAGGAAAAGGGACACTAATCTAGCTATGGCATGGAGTGATTTTGAAATGGCCTATGATTTTGTCCCTCATAGCTGGATAAAGGAGTGCATGGAACTGTTGGAATAGCAAAAAACGTCAGAGAATTTCTAGAGAAAAGCATGGAAAAGTGGAAGTTGTCTCTGACGTCTAAATCACTTACATTTTGTGGATAACCCAAAACTCTATGGCAAAAATGAGGACAAAATTGACTTGTTTGTGAAAACGATGCATTTATTTAGTGAGGATACAGGGATGGAATATGGAATTTAAAAAAAATGTGGTGTGTTGATTATGAAGAGGGGTAAGATTATCAGCTGTAAAGTTATAGATCTTCCGAATGTGGGGGTAATGAAGGAGGTTGAGGAGAAAGGTTCTACATATTTAGGAATAATTAAGCTATACAAGTCTCTGATATGTGCCGCACAGGAACAGGCAATTAGGATAAAATGCATTAAACATAAAATTGATAAAACTGTACACAGTCCCATGTGTAGAATGTGTCAAAAAAGGAGTGGAAGTGTCCATTACTTAATTAGCGAGAGTGAAAATCTTGCTCAAAAAGAATATAAAAGAAAACACGACGGGGTTGCTTGAAGGATTCACTGTTACTTATGCAGGAAGAACGGGTTAGAGCACAAAGAGAAATGGTATGAACATTCCCCGGAAGGAGCAATAGAAAATGATAATGTAAAGATTTTGTGGGGAATCAATATACAATGCAGTAATTAACTGAAGCAAGAAGGCCATACATTGTATTAATCAATAAAAAAGAAAATACATGCATTATCATTGATATTGCTGTACCAGCTGATTAAAGAATAGAAGAGAAAGAAAAAGAGAAGGTAGAGAAATAAGAAGATTTAAAAAGAGAAGTAGGAAGACTCTGATGCTTGCGAAAGGTGCAGATGATACCTGCTGTGATAAGAGCTCTTTGGGGTGCTTGCAAAGGGTTTTGGAAATGGATTTAAAAACTGAAGATTGAGCACAATATTGTGGATATGCAGAAATCGACCTTGTTAGGAACAGAATGGATAACAATAAGAGTACTAGCAATGCAATAAGTGGAAAAATGAACCTTATTGGCCCTAGGTCATTAGTTATGACTTGCCTAATAAGGAGATATGATGACAATAATATCAGCTAGATGATAAAAGTTTTCAAATGATAGTAATAGTAGTAGTAGTGGTGGTAGTAATGTTGTTTTAGGGTCGGTTTTTATTTCAGTTTATTTGAGCTGAACGAAGTAATTAGTTTTGAAACTAGTCTGAGCTTTGCTTAGAAATGTAACTCAGTATAACGTCCTGCGAAATGTTTGTGCGAACAAGGAATTATGAGTCAATTTCTTGCCGTAAACTTTATCTGGCAATTTAAACGACAGATTAGGATTTACCTCCTAAAAAATTATTAATATTTACTTTAAAAAATAAAAGCTACTTTTGCTTCCTCTGCTTCATTAGGAAAAAAAGAGGTATGAGATTTCAGCAGGTCACTCCAAACCCTCTGAGGATTTAATTAACATTTATTCAGAGCTGGTTGATAAATATCCAATTGTCGCCATTATTGATGGATTATCACAGAAGGTGAGATATTTTTAGTGCACTAAATATCCTTTTGTTTAATGTACTGTACTCAGTCTTCCTTCCTTCTTCTAGCTTTATCCCACTTTCAGCGTGGGGTCGGTGCGGCAGTCAATCACCTCCACGATGTTCGATCCATGGCGTCATTCACTCTGACCCAACTCCCCACATGTCCTTTCGGCTCCATTCCATCAACCTTTGCTTGGAGCACCCTATTTTTCTCCTACCATGTGGTGCCATCTGACTGTACTGTACTGAGTAATATTTAATTATTCATAAAAGGTTTACCGTAGATTTTTCAAAGTAAAGGTGAATATTTTGACTCAAAACTTGGAACTAAAATTGCAAGAGGGGAACAATTTGGGGGGACCGTTGTATTTTTTCGTAAAATAAGTGTTTTTGTACTAATTTTTGGCGCCAAACCTATAAATGACATCCATTGCTTCCCATCATGTCTGGTTTTTGTAGAAAAGAATTCTTTTTTTATACTATTTCGTATAGTGGTAGATTGCACCCACCCCGTTTTCTCCCAAATATTTTCCGATTGGAACCAGTTATGAACTCAAAGTTTTTTGAGTTTTAACGAGGCATATTTTTACAGTAGTACTGCAACTCTCAAGTGTATATGACAACCTAGTTATTAGTTATGGCCATTTTGTCACTCAACTTCTGGTCAAAGCTGGCACTCGGTCAACATGTAATTTTTTTGGCTGTGAACTTTATGAAATCATTCTTTTCCATCATTCACTGAAAAATGCAATAAAAAAGTGACCAGTCATTTCATGGCTATCCTTTACACAAATTTGGTTCATTTTGCGACTTTTAAATTTTGTTCAAAGTTGCCAAATTCCAGTGCCAATAAATATGATATCACCGATGGTCTGATGACAGGATCAATTTATTTTTTAATTTTGATTTGTTTGGAGCACGTTTTTCTGTTATCTTACCAAGTTTTAAGACTTGAGCTAAAATACATCCTAAGATTTTAGGGGGCAGAATCCGCGCCCACACAAACGATGATCAAAAATACCCCATATTGAATAGGATAAAAGTCAGTTAAATTGGCGCTCGATCTTGTTGTTATATAAAAGAGTATGCAAATATCTTAAAGCAAACCAAACGAGAGGAAAAATGGATGAGACATTAAAAGTTAAAACAAAATACTGACAAGAAATCTCTTTAAAGTTAACTAAGGAAGAAATTTACCTTTCTTTGACTTCCGTGTGTATTTGGTATGTCGAGAGTCTCTCTTTATAGACCAACAGTAATCACTCATCACATTTACAAACCATCTGCCCTGATATTGCTGTTTCATAACTTTAATATCTTGGTGGAACCGTTCATCTTGTTCATCACTTACGTCGCCCATGTCTTCAGGAAATCTATTCAAGTGACTGAACAAATAAGGAACCTTTATTGTCATCTAGAAAACTCTGAACTTTAAGGTCTCAGAGAAAGCCATAGGTTTAAGAGGTTTATCATGTCACGAGACCTATGCTTTTTCCCGAGCTACGTTTTGAAAGATACTTGTCTTTACAAGTGTCTTTCGAAAGCTTAGAAAAAGCTCAGAAAAATTTTACGACTCATGACACGATAAAACTCTTACACTTTATGGTCATATTACAGCCCAATTTCTGGAATGCTTTCAACATATCATGGTCATGTAGTCTTTGTAGTCTACAGACGTTTTCTTGCCAAGAAAGTTATCAGAAACAGTGACAAACGTGCCCCATGCCATTCCCTCCAAAATAGTCATTTGTAAAGTGGAAACATTCACTTTTTTGTTAAGGGCTTTAACAAATTGTTTTATTAGTCCCAATTTAACGTGCATTGTTGAGGGGACTATTTTCTGGCGATCTACTAATGGCGGATTTATGATATTTGACAAAAAAACATCAAGAGCATCAGGATTTGGCCATTCCTGTAAAAATGTTTGTCCTTTGCACGACTCCCCCACAGACACAAAGAGCATTCGAATTTGATGTAGCCGATTTGTTCTCCAAGCAAGAAATTTGCCATTTTCAAGTCGATACAGATAATCCACTTATGATAACTGCAGTCTATTGAAGTACCTTATTTACGGCTTCGTATTTTCCCTTGGCCATCACAGAATGGTCAGTGGAGATTGAGCCATACAGGTTACCACTATGAAGGAGAACACATAAAAGATTGGCTGTGGAATCTCATTTGAATGTGGTATTGGTAGGAATGATGACAGTACACTTGGTAAAACAATTTTATGCCAGTGTTTGGCACTGTATCAAAATGTCTTCACCACACAAAAAAACCCCAATCATCAACATGATTTGTTTGTTCTCGCTAAACTATTGGCATTCCAAAATTAAGAAATCGTTTCCATTCTGTCCATTGACTAAACCTCATGACACAGGAATTTCTTGCTTTATGTGGATCCAAGCTTTTGTCCTGATCAGCAAGTAGAACACCTAATTATGGCAGGTAAGCCTTTTGCATTAAATCCGAGATGGACTTTCTTTGATATGGAAACATAAATTGCCCACAAATGTAACAGAAAGAATCTGGATCGTTTTTACACTTCCTTCTTCTCCCAGCCATCTTCAGTCTACATCACAAGTAAATCCTAGTGTAATTTCAAGCAACAAGTCGTTCAAAATTTTCTGAAGGCCATGGACAAAACAATATTTACTTATATACATACATATATATATACATATANACAGGAATTTCTTGCTTTATGTGGATCCAAGCTTTTGTCCTGATCAGCAAGTAGAACACCTAATTATGGCAGGTAAGCCTTTTGCATTAAATCCGAGATGGACTTTCTTTGATATGGAAACATAAATTGCCCACAAATGTAACAGAAAGAATCTGGATCGTTTTTACACTTCCTTCTTCTCCCAGCCATCTTCAGTCTACATCACAAGTAAATCCTAGTGTAATTTCAAGCAACAAGTCGTTCAAAATTTTCTGAAGGCCATGGACAAAACAATATTTACTTATATACATACATATATATATATATATATATATATATATATATACACATATACATATATTATGAAAGTAGCCCCTTATAAAGAAACTCTATTAACAGCTGTCACACTACCACAAATCATATTGTTTACCATGCAAACAAAGATCAACAGAATTAGAGGCTGTTTTGTAAAATTTAATGAAAGGATTAACAAGGAAACAAAGAAATCCGGAGGTAAAATGTGATTCAATCACAATAGGAGCACCAATTAGATGAAGAAGAATGGCCACAACCATATTTTAACCCTCTCTTGATTGGATTAAAAGGACATTACATGGCAAGAATAAAGTTTCTCTCAATGCTAAAACAGCATTTTTTATTGAGAACAGGAGAAGGATGGGCAGAAGAAAAGCCGACGTGATGAGAACAAACGGGTGTCATTTTTGGATCCAGGGTGAAAAATGGATCCTAAAACATTGTTTCCCTGTATTACCCTTGAACTTTTTGCCAGGTCTACAAATGTTGGTAGCTCATTTGTAAACTCAAATTTGCTTTAAAATGTGAAGCAAATAAGAAATCATACAAAACCCCGATTCTTCCTGACATTATTTACGCGTACTATATGTTGAGAAATTTGAAATAGAATTTCAAGTTGAGTAACAGTAAGGTACAATAGTTAATTTTAGGGATCTCAGTCGCAGAATGTTCTATTTTAAGAAAATTGTTAGCATTGAAAGATAATGGAGAACAATGTTTCTTAAGATGATTATATAAGAAGCACACGTAGGCAAGGAAAATAAGATATTTATTCAGTAGAAGGAGTTAAAATATGTAAAATGCTACCACAAAGCCGGACATATGTGACAACTCCTCAGACTGAAAACCTTTGCAAAACTTGTAAAAACAGGACTACAGGCAGATATCTGCACGTTCAATACAGAACTAAGGACTTTTCAAAATAACCACCAATAAATGTGAATTAACTTTCAGCGATGATTAACTGCTCAGTAATTTTGAACTCTAGTAGAATTCAATAGTTGGAATATGGTGTATATTTTTCTCCTAATGGGTCTCAAAGGAAATAGAAGAAAGAAATTTGTTTTATAATATCGTACCCAGGTCACTTGGATGATATTCAGAAATTCTGACCAAGAACAACAAAAGATGAGTGGGCTTTGAATAAGCTGGTTTGCGACGCGCTAAAAATCTCCATTTTCAGAAAACTTACATACGTTTTGAGGTAATGCAGAAAGAAAACATGTGTCGAAATAACTATCAGATTCCGAAAATTTTTCAGTAGAAATACGATAATGGCCAAATGCACGTTAAAGCTATAGGATATGACAATGGAAACCCATGTCATTAGTGAATTGAAATCCTTTTGTACTATGTACACTAAAGTAATTTTATCCACGTTTTTAAATGTGTTTTCATACTGTACTAGGCCAGTTATTACAATAAAAATGCCCTTGTCAAACAGGCTGTCTTTACTGGAAGTATTTATTCTTTCTATGTACTGAAAACCTTTTCTTATAAGAGGTTTGTTTTTCTCTACTGGTGAAATGTTACATGCAATAGTAATCGAACTTCCCACGAGAGAAACGGTAGGCTCAGACAGCTGGCTTCTGCACTCCTCCGACAAGTTAATGGTAATTACTACAAAGAAATTTTAATAGACTAGCTATAATAGAATAGCTGTACACCTGTTTCTGTACACCGTAGCACAGCCAAGCTGGGTGCACTATGCTACTTTCGGTATGAAATTTGAGGATTCTGAGAGATAAACCTTATAAGGTAATTGTTGTAAATCGTCTGCTCTCTGTAGGATAATGACTGAACGTTTTTAAATAACAATATGTTCTAGAAGACAGCGATAGTCACCACCGAGAGATTCTAAAGGGCAAGGAGAGGAAGTTGTGATCAAGGAGGTAAAATCTTCTGTTCGAATATTGATAAAATCTTTTTGTGGCTTGAATTACGGTTGTAATGGACCTCCACTGCTACGCCCATGTGGCTGGTGGTTAAGGCCCTTCGAATAGAAATCCATGCCTCTTTTGGGGCATGATTTCGAAACTCACGAAGGATTATTATTATTTGCTTGACTTACCCAAGTTTAAAATCCACGTCTTTACATTTTTTTACATAAAAATCAAATGATAATAAAATTTTTTGCCAAATTAACAATTGTGTAGATAACGTTTCAGGTAATGAAAATAAGAGAATTATGCAGAAGTGATGATAAAGGTGTTAGCCGAGGTAATATAGTAAATCCCATTTTAGCTTGGGAACAGGGTAAGAAATTATCAGTTACCGTATTAAAGTCACTGAAGGTACTTTTACACTTAAGGTATTGCTTCAGTTACCTCTATTTTTTACTAAACTAGATTCTATATTGTATGAAGGAAGAAGAAGCCTAGATACAGATTGGAATATTTACTTTAACCGCCGAATATATCGAGGGTGGAATAAAAATAAAAGATGCACTGTTTGTTTCATCTCTGGGGTTTTTTGTGAACTCGTGCATAATGATTCGGACAAGTAATTGCGAGTAAATTTATCATACGAAGTACAAAATTTTCAGTGCTGGATAACAGATGTGACCACTATTTGGCCAATGAAGGTCTGAGTTTTAGTTTATGGTTTTTGATGGAACGGTATGTAACTGCTTTCTTCTATGACCTCTTAAATTTGGCTGAATAAATATAAATAAATATAACAATATCGTCCTATTAGATGTCCAGCACAGAATTTTCGGAAAATGGGGCTATATGAAGTGGAAAGACATGAGTGGTATGTTGTGTGAAGGATATGAACGTAGTGTTTTAGACCTGTACATCTCATGTCATCAGTGTTGCAGCAAGGGTTAGGTGAAGTAGCTTTGAGGGGAGAGAGTAAAAGGCAGGCAATCGAGGTAACGTGTGAAGTGTAAAGAAATCAAAACTTTGTGGCTGGCGGAACAAACAACGTTGCTTGAAAATTTTAGAACAACAGGAGACTAAAAGCTTGTCTGCGAAAGTGGTGAACATAAAAAACAAACAAACAAAGTAATAGAACCTGGGTTCTAATGACAAGGTCACGTTTTGGAAAGAGATAATGATTCTATAGACAAGCAAATGGAGTGAGCACCAAAAGCAGGAAGAAAAGGTAAAGTAAGAAAAAGGGTCAAATGGAGGAATGTCCTTAGGTAGAGATGGAAGGACATTGGGGAAGAAAAATATCAGTTTGGCCACCAAAGACAACTTAGGAGACTGCATCAAGCTGCCGACGTGACTCAAGAATTGGAAATGATCAAAAACAAAAGATTTTTAAACCACTGTTAACTTTAATTCTGAAAGTGATACCCACAACTTAGAAACTTTGCTATAATACCGGAGCTTGTTTGCTATGAATGTTTCTATTCTCTTTTGTCTACTAAAGGACCTAGACCACTGGAAGAATTTGAATCTGACACTTGGCTCACGTTGTCATATTATTGGAGATATTGCCTTTAATGACAACATTGAAGAGTGTTTGCAGCTGATCTCAAATAAGGGGTGCAACGGATGCCGTTTTTCCCTTTCAAGTTTTGGCTGCCAGTCGATCACACACATGAAAACTCTCCTTTCGTCCATTAAAGGTATTTTCACAAATATATTTTGTAACGGTTATGATAGCCCAAATATTAAATCTACTCTTATATTCTATCCAAGAGATAATATTTGTAGTGTGATATCTGCTAACAGTTTTATTTTTTAATTAACCTTTCTGAACACTTCATATTACCCCTTCTTGTATAACATCAATGTTTTACAGGTCAATCTTTGTATACCTAATTAATTTATTATAACAAATAGAAATGTTTTTTTCAAAGTTAACTAATGTTAGGAAGCATCATTTGCTGTTGAGAGGTTATGAGTAGCACCATGGACAAGCAATACCTTTATTAATACCTTAACAGAGCGATTCTGGCATTTAAGTCCCTTTCTTATTTGCATTAAATGTAGACTACTGAAGGTTTAACTTTGCATGTGATTTTCAGTTACTTCTGTGATTTGTTTAGTATGTCATTTTTCTGGGATAGTTTTTATTTGATTTCTTCTTTCGTTCATTCCACTTTGTACGATCGGTTGATGGCGTTTTCCTCGAAGATTCTTTTATGCCGATCATTTTGAAGTCAATTTTTAAGTGCCTTATATCATAACAACTGGTGATCAGTTGGTCGATTGGCTTGCGCCAAGCTTCGTGAAGATCACATGAAATATGACTAATTTGATACAGATGGCATAACTGATTCACCAATTAGTTGCCACGAAGTGTTATTTTCGGTGATACCATGATGCGAGAGATCTGGCTTGTTGTCTATTAGTATTACATTGATTGTAAAAAATAATTGCCAGGACAGGCGAGGTGGGCTTGATTTTATTTATTTGATCCGTTGCTAAAGAGAATTTTGCTATTCCTCTTTTATATCGTAACAAAAGCTGAGTGGCCTCTGGTAGCTCTTTCTTCTTACTGAACCTTGCTATCTTCCCTTTTCTATATTGTGTTGTTTTATTTTTAATTGTGATCAACGACCTCGACCTTATGTTTATCAAATTTCTAATTAATTTTTTTCAACAAAATGCGAAAATGCGCCAAACATGAAGTGTTTAAAGCATTCATACAAGTTGACATTTGTTGGTATATACTATGTTCATTATCAAGTGTTTTGTCTACACAGAAATATGCATCTTCATCTATATCTATACCTACATTTACTTGTGAAATTAACACACACACATAAATATGCCCCCTACTGGTATATCTACATCTATGCTTACATCTTGGTATCTATAAACATGTACATTTACATGTTCATGTACATGCCCAAAAGCATCCACATCTTCATGTATATTCAGATATACGTAGTTATGTATGTACATGTATACAAGTACATGTGTTTGTACAATTACATTTACTATGTCAAGTGGTACATGTGCACCTATTTCTAGCTTTTCACCTGAATCTGTTTACATGCTAAATGAAGTGTTTATTTTCATGGGACTACAGTTGGAGAGGTATATTATCCAATTATTTGTCTATGTTTATGTCTCAATTCCAAAATGGTGACACCTCTCGTTAAAGGAAAAAAATGGTAAAACAGGATTCAACCGACGATTTTAAAGTGTAAGACCTTGAAGTGTCACAGGAGTTTCAGATTTCATAAGAAGTCTTAATAGTTCTACCAGAAGTAGGCATTAAAAAGCCAAAAGCTTGTAGAGTACACAATTCTAACATGTAACTCAAACACTTTATCATTCCAAACGATGCCCTTTCTGCTCATTTCCTCCTTTTTCTTTAGTAAAATAATGATGGTGCCCAATCCAATTGCCCACGAAAGTTTAACAGTGTAACGAAGGACCTTCCTGTTTGTTATTATTAAGATTTCAACAATTCACCACAGTTGGGAAGGGGCAAAATTTGATGATTATTTAAAAACATTAGGATAAGTGGCTACACTTTTAATTTGTCATAATTGAGTAGGAGACTGCAAAATAACATTAAACATTATTGGTAACATAAGACAATGTTTTATTTTTGCAGTATTTTGTCTTAACTTGTAAAAATTTGATTGGAAATATTTAATTAAAAGGTTAAAAACTTGAATCGGCGGACTCTTATTTTGATAAAATAAAAATTGAGTAAGATAACTTTAAGTACGATTTCAGAAGATGAGAAAAGCTGTTGAATTGGGTGTAACTGTATGCTGTGGATAAATAAATAAATAAAGAAAGAAAGAAAGAAAGAAAGGAAAGGAGAGGCTTTGATCAGACAATCCCCAAACAGTATTGCCTAAGAACGTTTGTTTGACTGAACATACCCCAAGTTCGGCCATAAAATTGGATCCTTAGAGTTATCTTTGTTTTTTTTAGAGTCTGGTGCTGTTATAATGATTGATAATAAATCTGGAAAGTTATCCAATCTGGTTGCACTGGATGGTATACATGTGGTAAGAACTGAGTTAAACAAGCATATTTGCTCATGGGACCTACGGCGTATTATAAAATATTAGCAAGTTTATAGTAGTTGTTTTAACAGTAACTCGCAATAGATTCGTCTTTTAGTGCTACACACACGGTCTATCTCTACCTGGAACGACCAGTAAAAAGAGAGAAAAACAGTGTTAGCATTTACCACATGACCAAAAATACACAAACATGCAGAGTTATTGAAATAGGTACCAACTATCCAATAAAGCCCTTTTGGGTCATCAGAGCAAAACGTTTATTCCGTTGTAAGCAAGAAAGGAAGCTTAGTATTTATTCATAGGCAGACACAGATATGCTCACTTATTTCTGTACCTACGAAGCTGCTGTCACAGCTAAAAGAACAACCAACGAAGATGTTGTGTGTGTGTGTGTGTGTGTGTGCAGAGGGTGAGGGGGGAGGGGGAGGGTTGGGCTAGTTGTTTTTGTTTTCTGCTTATGGTACTGGTTATGATATTGTTATTATTTGAATGACTACTGCTACTTGTACCTTTAAAACTTTTCCTACTTCTTCCAACAATATTACTACTAGGGGTGTTGTTGTCATAATATTGACAATCTTGTTGTTATTAAAACAAATACTTTTCCCTCTTGTACTACGCCTACTACTACCACCACTACTACTGCCAGTAGTAGTACCAGAAGAAATAATAGCACTCATAGAATCAATAGGATGGTAACCAGTAGGGAAATATTTTTACACTTTGAATGATTGAACTGTGATCAAGAACTATCGATTCCCGGTTTTAATTCCTTATAAAACCTACAAATTTTGAAACCTATGCTTGGCAGTCACATATTTTAACCTGTTTATTTATGTCTTTATCCAGGCATTAGCATCCCAGGGAGCTTTTATTGACATTGGATCCCCTTTGCATGGCGCTAATATCCATAATTATAATATTCTAATTGAAAAAGAACAGACGGGTAATTACAAACAGAGAAAAGACCTCGAATTCCAAGTTTTCCCTGAAGAAAAAGAAGAAAACGAACAAGATGAAGAAAATAATTGATGTATTATTTTTCAATACAACTGTTATGAGTTTTTCTTCAAGCTTTTTAACAAGTATCATTGTAAATAGTTCCAATTATACTATTCTGTCCAGTTTCATTGCTGTGTAAATTAATGAGAGGATCTTTGTTTCATGTACTGCTCTACTTCCTCGGCATGATCATGCAAAGTCATTTTTTGGTCCTTGGTCATCATCAAATTTTGAAAATTTGATCCAGCCTTGTAAAACATGATTCAATGACAGGATTTTTTTTTCACGGTATTGGTTTAAACATTTTCTAAAATATGTACTCTACTGTCAAAATACGATATTGGTGGTTTGGGGATAATCTCAAGAATGATTTTTTTAATAACATAAGTAGGAAGCAAATACCAAGGGAGAAGAACCAATCGAAGGAGTGCTAGACATTAAGTGACGGCCTTGTAACCAGCTAAAGCTATGCAGTGAAGTAGAAAGTCGCTTAATGCAGAGTCTTCGGAGTACTTGGATCAAGAAACAGATGAATAGGTAGACTAGATAGTGGTAAATTTCATATTAGTGTAAAGAGGTCCCAAAAACTATTTTTGATGACCAAAAATGAGTTAAGATAAAGGAAAAGACTAATGGAAAACAACTGTTATGCAATAAAAGTACAACACAATGAAATACTAATAACAATTTCACGAGAATATAATGGTTTTCTAAAGACATAACTGCCAATTACGTAATAAACAATTATTGAATAATAACAACGCACCTTTATGAAATATTTCTTGATTATGACATCTCTAATGTTTTAAGTGTCAAACGTAGCTTGTAGCACAACTTTACTGTAATATGGCTCCTCTCCAATATTTTGACTCGGCTGATTCACTCCCTTATCATCTTTGGATTATTAACTATTTTCGCTCGTCTATCTTTCTCTAATCAGTTGTTGCTTACATTTGTAGTTCCACCCTGTTCCTAACCCTCCTCGCTTTTCAAACTGGTTTACGGCAGTATTAGTGTCCCTTTTCCAAGGACAATACAATACTGCTACAATGGCAATATTTGAATTGGCATGTATTTGCCAAGTTAGATAGCTCTTAAGCTTTTGTAAAATTATGAAATTTTGTAGGATTTTTCTTGAAGAAAGGAAAGAAGAAATTAATCAGGAAAGCCTGGATCTTGGTAAAGACCGAAAAAGGAAAACAAACCAATTTGTTGTTTAAAACTTGATAGGGTATTGGCCCATTACAAGCACTTATCTTGAAGAGCAGCATTAGATGGAAATTAAATTATTACTCTATTGCAGAGGGTAGGTACAAAAACTGCAGGGATGACCTATATATTAAAACAAGCTTCTTGTTCAAGTTCAACTTCGAAATTGAGTCACAAATTCTACCACTAGATATCTTTTAATAAAGGGAACAACGATGGCATATCATACTGTTAAAGAGACCTGAGTAAATAATGGTATAAAGACTTAATGGAAGTAAGGGTCTGTTGCGTTGAAAATTCGAAAAACCTGAAAACGTAACCCCTCCTGGATTTCTCTTCCCTTGATTTCTTCTTGCCTGCCGATTGTCATCAAAGCAGCTTATACCAGAGACCCTTGGCCACAGCAGATCTCACTTCATTCCACAAATACACCATACTCTACCCATAATTCATTGCTCTTAATAGCCAAAGTCATATTTAGCATTCAACTCGAGCCGATAATCATTATCATGAAATAATGAAATATCTAAGATTAACACCATCATGTCACAACCTCCTCGACTGGGTTCTAAGTATTCTCTAATTTAATTCGTCCTTTTCTTGCTTCAGGTGTCCAAAGCTTGCTGGATCCACGTAATGTATCTAGTCTTACCTTTTCCCATATTAATTACAATAACAGGTGCTCTGATGGCCTTGCTTCATGGATACAGTTTTTGCGATAATGCTCGACTCTACATACTCCTGCTGCTCCACGTATGACGAAGTCTTTATACAGTAGCAGTCTTAAATTGTTCGAGTTTGAAAGTCTATTCTTTCTGTTATTTTTTCCTTGCTATGATCTGAACTCTTGTAAGCCTAGACTGAATTCACTCTCTTTCTTTTACATCCTTTATTCGTATTCCCTCTTACAGTAACTCTTGATTTGTCGTAAGTGGAAACAGTATTTAATTTTGGTATGTGATATATGATCACCCATGTAAAGCAGAAGTAGAGGACGTTGGATAAACCTGGCGAATCAACTTAAAGCCATGACTAATGGGGAGTGGCCTGAAAGTAGAGGCTTAACCTTCCAGTGGCCAGAATCAGCCATAAAATACTCCAGTTACAGTGTTTATTTATTTTACTTTTGCTGAGAGACTCATTAAATTTGGAAGATCAAAAACAGTTACTGTTCTTCTCCAAGCACAAGTAAATCTTACGCTTTGTACAAAATACAATGTTGCCCTGAGCAAAAGTGGGGTCTGTTTAAGGCTTTCCAAAATTTAGACGAGTGACCCAATTTCTCATAACAAACATCTCCAATTGGATATGCAACTTTCGGTTTATCACTACCTGTGGGTGTTGGTGACCTGCATCTCTTTGGTTGTCAGGAGCCCTTTCTTTCAGCTTGCCAACAAAGAGCATGCCTTTGCCAAATTATGGGGGCAATACTGTAATCTTTTTGGTACCCTAAGTTGTTTACTAAAAAGACAATACGATAGCCAACGGTTAAGCTTTAGCATGTTTATATGGTGGCTAATAATTTTTAGAAACCAGCCCCTTTTCACCTGGACATTGACAAAACAAAAAGCAACGAAGATGCTACAAATCCACGCCTCCAATGCCCCAATTGTAATTGTATATCATGTCCGGGTATTGTATTTTTCTTGAATTCCATTGGCATTTTTATCCTCTGGCATCAGCATGAGAGACCATGGAATCCAATATAACTGCTATATTATCCTTGCATTTGACCACATAAATCCAAATATTTTGATCAATGCAGTGGTTGTAACTCCCACCTCTTATAGGTACTAAATAGAAACCCAGATCTTTTGTGCCCCAAACTTCCCGTGACTAAACCAAGTCCAATTCATTTTAAGTCCATTAACGATGGCAATGTCGAAAACCAGTTGTCGAAATAAAGCTTTATCATTTTGTGGCTTTGGTAAATTTTGCATTAGCAAAAGACACAAGACCCTGCTCGACAATTTTGAAAACCGAAATTGTTCTTCCCTACACAGTGGCAAAAGTTAGAACATGGCTGACTTCCCTGCCCATACAATATTCTTTAATCTCCATCTGTGGATCTTTTTAAAGATATACTGGTTCATACCACCACTGAACTTAGTCTTACGAGAACAGTTTGCTGATATTGATTGATGCTTCTATGCTTCCACTTTCACAAAGCTTAGGCGAGCTAATTCGATTCAAGGCTTTAATTTTGAATAGTAATTCTGCCTTTCTAGCTTAATATCGCGATGAATCAAATTCGCTTTCACACAGCACTCTGTAAGCATCTCCAGCCCACCTTGTGATTAAGATTCTTTTCTCCATGGGAAAGAACGCCACAATTACATGCCGAATGATGACACCCCTTTTCAAGATAAAACAATACAAGTTGTACTGGTCACCCCAATTTAGATACGATTAAACAATGTCAGGAATGCCATTGAACGGATACGAGTCACGGAGAAATTTTGGTGCCTTTGAGAACATCGCGGAGAATGTTTCTTCCAGGTTGTCTCATCACTGCAGATGGTACAGATGACAATCTAATATAACCTGAAGGTCTTCCACAATATAGAGTTTATCCACCTTCACTGATGGGCCCAGATCCCAATGCACTTGGTATATCAGGTATCGATTGGACCAAAGAAACAGAAAACAATAATGGAGTGATGGTTGGGGATGACTTTGAAGAAGGAGGGCTTTAAGATTGTAGAGAAAAAAACAAGATGTGGAAAGAAAACTTGATCATGTTGTAGAAAAAAATCTTATTAGAAGTTTGTTTATCTTAGTTTCTCTTCTTTTATCAAATCCCCTTAATTATCCTGCAATATTTTTTCTTTGCAAAGTAATGCTTTGAACTGCCTTGGGAATCTAGGGCTAAAGAATGTTTCTGATTTTCAATCAGCCCAATCCAATTGTTTACCAATTGTTTAAATTTTCAATTTATGGTGAGGTGGGTGGTGTTTGATTGCCTAAGTTTGTGATTTTTATAATGTAATACCACGTTCTTGACCAAAGAAATTGAAAACTCATCTGAGATAAATATAAGAAGTTTTATCTCAAAANCATTTTTTACCTTTTCATGAACGATTTTTGGTAAGAAAACTTGATCATGTTGTAGAAAAAATATCTTATTAGAAGTTTGTTTATCTTAGTTTCTCTTCTTTTATCAAATCCCCTTAATTATCCTGCAATATTTTTTCTTTGCAAAGTAATGCTTTGAACTGCCTTGGGAATCTAGGGCTAAAGAATGTTTCTGATTTTCAATCTGCCCCATCCAATTGTTTACCAATTGTTTAAATTTTCAATTTATGGTGAGGTGGGTGGTGTTTGATTGCCTAAGTTTGTGATTTTTATAATGTAATACCACGTTCTTGACCAAAGGAATTGAAAACTCATCTGAGATAAATATAAGAAGTTTTATCTCAAAATTAATGATAATGAAATTCAAATCCCTGACAATATCACAATTAAAGTAAACACGGGATAAAGGTTACACCAAATAAATGTGTTTTGAAAGCCAATATTAAAACAATGCCAATTAAAAAAAACACGACTAGTATTTAAAATTTCAAAAAATGTCATCTTATGATGAAAAACCTATTAACAAAAAGGCTATTTTTGAAAACATACAGTATCAAGGTAGTTGACGCTGTCAGCTCCTAAAGCAACCCATTCATGTTAATTTCAAATATAGCGGTGTCTAAATATTGGGTATGGAGATGCAACTACTTGGTTTAAGCCTTACACTTTACGTGACCTTACCAAAAATATGTCCTAAGATCACGGAAACACTGCCTTAAAGTGAATCATAATTAAAACAAAATTAAGATTCAATCTGATTAAGTGTTTCAAAAAGCCCTCTTGTTAAGACCTCACAGAGTACTTGTCCACCTATTTTACTTCAAGTCAATGCATGTATAAATCAAGAGGCTTTGTTACACAACATTTGGGTGTGTCTCTAGGGTTTTATCAACAGCAATACATCACACATAAAGGAATTATTTGGAAGCAACAAAAAGTTTTCAATGCAACCATATATGTTATTATTTACAAGATTAATATGTCACAATTTTGACATCAAATGTTCAACATGACTGCTATTATTTTTTCCCCAGAATCTCTTCTTCTATACTAGATTGGTCTGTGTTCTCTGGCTTTCGTGAAATTCGCCAACTTTCAAAATATGAAACAAACTTTCCGTCCTTTGAGGGAAAAATATTTTTTAATTTTGTTCCAAACTCTTTGGCCTAGAAGGCAAGGAAGACAACCAATTCAAATAGAGTTAGTTAAGCGAAAAACAATTTTATACAAAAAATAAATTTTTGACTTCATTTTTTGACTTAAATGTTTCATAACTTTGCAACAAATTTGGTCAAAGACAAAAACTCCTGCCATCATGCTTTCATAATAAAAAGATCTTACAGATTCATCTCAATTTATTCTGACATTTAGATTTCCAACATTGTAAAAACTTTCACACTTGGTAACTAAAACTCTCCCAAATATCATACTCATCATATTGTAATATGGTTATCTGAGGATGATGATTTCCATGGAGCAAGCAACTTAATAGACCAAAGTAAAGAAATGTTATAATTAAAACACGGGATTTTTGGCATCCCTGACCAGATCATTAATACTATCAAGGCAATGTATACCAAACCCACTCTAGAATAATGGCACTGGATGGTGAGATACACCATTTAAACAAAGTACCAGGTGTTCTCCAAGGAGACAAACTGGCCCATTCTTATTCATTTGGGCACCAGACTACATTCTATGCACATTTCTTGATCTAAATAATTCAAACAGTCTATAGTTAGAGCCACATAGAAGTTCAAGGTATCCTGCTTAACATATCATTGACCTTGATTTCACAGATGATCCATCACTTGACTTTTGTTTTCTTATGCTGGCATCTCGGTCTAGTCAAGTGCCAGTGAAAAAGCTTTTGATCAAAACAAATATGATTTTAATTGTAACAAATAATTAATTAGCTATGAAAACATCCCATGGTTACCAGTGATGCTAAAACATTCAACATTGTGGTAAAACATTAACTGGGAGTCATATGAATGGCAGTGACAACCACACAATTTAACACTATAATACTGGTAATAATACAAAACCAGAAAATTAATGTGGCAGTAACATTTGTATTTATGAGAAAAAATTAAAGTTAAAAAATTACCTAACATGGTATTTGTACACTCAAAGTTGTGAAACTATTTATCTGCTTTACTCAGGGATGCAATGGTCATTTGTAGTTGGTTATATCTGACCCTTTACAAAAAAATTGACTTCAACAATGTAAATTGGATGTCTAGAGCAACACTCATTAATCAGATTTCTTTGATCTTGTGCACCTATCTCTTAGCAGAATGTTTTTGAATAATTTCAATTTTTACTTGCTTACAATATTGATGCTTTTCAGTTCAATATCAACCTTTGGCCTCTGACCTAAATAGTATGATTGAAAGTACCTCTTTTCTTTTTGTTGCAGCTGTCTTTGACTCATAATGTGTGGCAACAAGACATCTTCATTGTTTGTGATGAACAGTGAGCTTCAGATTGCTATTCTAAGATTGGCTTTAACAGTTAAAGCCTTATGTGAATAATTATTCCCTGTATTTCATGGCAAGTCTTGCTGGCTTCCAACACATGTCAATTGACAAACCAGGAAAAAACAATCATTGTATCAGCACACAGCCACAGTAGGGCAATTCAAAACTATAACTGTAAAACAAAAGAACATAGAAATCTCCTGGAAGGCTAATAATATATTTTATTCTTTAGTTTACCATACAGGCTGTTTTGCTATTAGTTTTGGCCAATATGTTACCTATTGTATGCTACTGGAGAAATGTATTGGAGTAGGAGGTGGGGGAGGGGGGAAATTGCCTCACTCCAGATTTGGCAATCAGCTAAAATTGGGACAAATGTCATGGGGTATTTGGGTACTCTGGGGAGGAAAAACTCATTAAGAAATAAAATTTAACTAGAATGTGAATCCATTAACAAGCATAACCAGCCCATTACACAACACCTACTAACCAACTTCTTCACAAACACACCTACATTAACACTGGACAATAGGGTTACAAAGTTCAGGACACCTGCACAATGCAGGGCATTTGTGTAAGACTATACAGAATACATTACTTAGAGTTTAACTTATCCTCAAAGGCTGGCACAAAGTTTTTTACATTGGTGCAGTTTGTGACTATTTGCATAATGCAACTTTTTGGCATGATGATCCCATTTGAAGCACACCATTGAAGGAAGGTCACAATTTACTCAGATTGTTGCATTGTTTGTTATCACAAGAAAGACACCCGGGAATTCCATTTTATGTGTGTACCCACCGAAGGTACATTTAAACAACTTCCACCAGGATTTACACTACAATTAACAGTAAATGCTTCCACATCATTTATCTTTGTTATTCTATGATCAAATAAGTCACTTTGATTTTTAGGTTTGCAACATGGACATGACCAGGAAGAGACTATACCAGAGTAAAAATGAAATGTTTGAAATGTGGAAAAGAAATTGACAGGAATTACAAATCTGAACACTTTAAAAAATTTATGAATACGATTTACAAGTGACATTCCAGCCTGCGATTGATAAAAAACAAAGGAAGCACTCATTGGAAGTTTCATCCAGTACAAACCCAAGTGAAAAAGTAGAGAAGGCAGAAACCACTTCCTCACCAGCAGAACCCACAAATATGCAAGACATTTCCACTGATGTTAAGGGCAAAAAACTTTATGCCCAAGTTTCTGCACCTGTTGTACTGGATGTTGAATTACCTACCAAGGGCACATAGGTGATAAAAGCTTCCAGTGTTTTCAAATGAAGAATGGCCAGGGGACAAATATGCAGTCAGTAGCACTGTGTAGTTGGAAAGTCGAAATCAATCTTATCTAAAAGAAAATAATGAGGAACAACTTCCTAATAAAAACGGAACAAGAGACTTAACCCAGAACCTAGAAATACCCCTGGATCTGTTATGGCAAGTTAACAAAGCCAATTGTGTATTTTCACCTGCGGGAAGCTTCTCTGTGACCATTCACATTCAGCAAGTGAAAAAAGCCTTAAAGGCTAGCAAAAGATGCTCAAAGTAACAGTCACAGTGTAGCTATGGCAAAGTGGATTCTAGCTAAGACAAAAAAAGATGAACAACATCAGTTGTGGTCCAACTTGATAGTGCCAACAGTGGCATAATCTTAAAGAACAAAACCTATCTCAAATTCATTGTAGGGTCCATTCTTTACACTACACGACAAAACAAATATTCAGAAGACTGGTCCAACATCGGAGAGCAATCAGGTGTTAAACAAGGAACTTTTACAGAACTTCTGCATCTTCGAAGTTCAGAAACTACATGGCTTGCTGTGAGATTAACTTTATGGCCAGCACCACATCACCAGTGCTGTCACCTGAGATTCAGAATGAGATTATTAATATGACATCTGATCTTGTTCTGAAGAACTTAGGAAAAGATGTGCAGGAGGCTGTGAGGCTCTGCATAATAGTAGATGAAACAACAGGTGTTCTAGGCAGGAAGCAAGTGTCTGTGTGTCTGGACTACATGTACAATAGCCAGGAATACTTGTTGGCTTCTCTGAAGTCAAGGTTGCAAAGGAAGGGGTGCTCACCAAACTGGTATTGGATATACTTTATGACACTAAGCTGATAATTGAGGATGTTAGTGCTATGATGGGGCAACTAACATGACAGGCACAGAGAAGAGTGTGGCCTAATGGATGCAGAAAATCACATCTATGGCCATATATATATCCACTGCTTTGGGCACCTACTCAACCTTGCACTACAAGATAAACTGCAAGAAAACACTGTCATAAGGAATGCACTTGGTGTTGTCCAGTCTATCCACAACCTTTTCAACATAACAAAGTAAGAAAATCTCCTCCATGCTATAAACATGTCAGATTTTGTAACAGAACAACACAGTCCATGCATCATATTAAAGTATCATAGTAAGACATGCTGAGCCTGCAGATAGTAGCCCATGAAAGCCATAGAGCAACAGCCTGAGAAAATTCAACTTCCTCTAATAGAGCTATCCAAAAGCAAATATGCCAAAAACTTCTGTGGATGCTATGGGTTTGTTAAAGCTATGATTGAGTTGCAGTTTTTGCTTGGCTTGCACATTTAAAAAGTGATATTATCCAGCACAAATGCCTTGCCAGTTCCATGCAGGGCCACAAGGTTGATGTGATGCTTGGAAAGGTTATGTGTGATGCTACAATTAAAAACCTTTGAGTACAGGGGTAAAGAAATGGTTTTTCATACCTGGAAATAACAAAAACCCTGCTACAAACATCTTGGAGATTGCATCAGATGTTGAGGAGGTGGAAACTACAAAATGCCAAAAGAAACTGTCCAAGAGACTCCAAGCACTCTCCTGGTAAACTTCTGAAGAAACTATTTCGTTAAATATTGTCAGAGAGGTAGGGTTGTATACTATGATGCCCTAGACAGAGTTCTCTCCAAAATGTGGGAGGGTTTTGCAAGTGGAGATACAACCATCCTGGCATCACTCCCAGATGTAGTGCTTAACAAAGCAGCAGAGGATAATTTCAAGGCATTCCCTGAATTATACAGTGTGGATCTCAACATCCTAAAGGCAAAAATTGCTAATTTTTCAATGTGTGGAAGTTGTGCACTTGAAAAGTGTCTATAAAGTGGTAAAGTTTTTCAACTCTAATTCTTTCTATAAAGCTTTACCACACGTTAATGACATTGCAAAAACCCTGCCAACTATTTCTGCAATGTTTTGTTTCGCTATGTCTTTCCTTGTCTGTCTGTCTGTCTGTCGATCTGTCTGTCTCTCTCTCTCTCTCTCTCTCTCTCTCTCTCTCTCCCTCTCTCTCTCTCTCTCTCTCTCCCTCTCCTCCCCCCCCCCCCCCCCCCCCCCCCCTCCCCTCCTTCTCTCCCCCAACCTTACACCCTCACAATCTACCACATCCTCATCTTCTACACTCCCCCTCCCACCACTCACNCGAGAACACCAACACCTGTCACCGACAACAATGTTCCATAGCCCAGTGCTTTGACACCAAGTCGAACTGCCTCTCGATTTTGATGGTTAAAACTTTCTGGAGAACTTTTTCGACTTTTTCCGACGGTAAGACCAAACCCTGCTATCGCAGAAAACAAAGAAAAAGTTCCTATAAAAGCTGCTGACTTAAAAAAACTAATATTTGCAGGATCCTCTCCTTTCACCGAATCTTCATCCATGGTAGGTGCCTGTCAGGGGATTCTTTTCGTACATTCTTTCATGTTGCCCTTCTTTGAAGTGTCCATGTGTTCTTTGTTTTGTTCCATTCCCCAAGCAGCATAGGATGAAAAGCATCAGACACTCAAGTTAAAGAAGTTTTAACTTTTGACATCATCATCATAGTAAGAACAAAGTAATAGATAGATACAAGGGACAAATACAGCAAAATAATGAGTAATGACAAGATTAACAAGAAAAGTACAAAATACACCAGTGTTATATACATATGTATATGAATATATAAAAACTAGTAGCAGAAGTATCCGAAGTTGCTCGGGTAAAAAAGTTCAATTTAGTAGGCTAAAAAGGTCCTATCAAGAAAATCGTAAGGTATTGCTCCATTAGAAATGTGATGGTAGACCATTTGAGTTCAAAGACCTGCGACTACTTTGACCGTTAGGGTGTACTATAATAGAAATAATAGGTACTTGAAACTTTGGCAATCTTAAGAAAGGTAATGTTAGAACTTCAAATTAAAAAAAATGATGTGACAATACCTTGGCAAAATAAAGTAGATAGAAAAATAAACAAAAAAGATAGCCCTCCCCTGCGGGGAACCGAACCCTGGTCTCCCGAGTGACAGGCGGGCGCATACTCACCACTATGCTACCGAAAACTTGTACGGGCAAGGAGATTACTTTATAATCAATAAACTTTCTTCATTTCAAAAAAGGTTTTAATATTGTTTGATTTTTTGTTTTGAAATTTAGTTATTAAGAATGATCTTGAAATTTTTATATATTTAATTTTATTCCCATTTTTGACTGGAGGCCTCCACCTTAAAATGGTGTTGGCTGCCCCCCAATGCCATAAAATATGACCTCCGAGGTCAGCTTTTTACATCTCAGATCCTCCCCCGGATAACGATAGACTCACACTCTAAATTTCAGCTTTGCAGGTTCAGTAGTTTTCACATAAATTTACTTCAAACAAACAGACATACTCACTTTTATAGATATTTTAAACTTTGGTAATGTTACAAGCGATAATGTTAGAACTTCAAATAAAAAAATGCCATGGTAATACATTGGCAAAAAAAAAGGAAGGTTAAAAAAAATACCAAAAAACAGTTCTCCCCGGCGGGGAATCGAACCCCAGTCTCTCGCGTGATATACCGGGAAACTTAACCGGCCTTACACGGTTGAAGAGATTACTTTATAGTAAAAAGATTTTCTTAATCTGAGAAAAGTTTTAATATTTGTTTTATTTTTGTTTTGGAATTTATTTATATTTTTAAAATTTACTTATATTCTTTAAATTTTTATATTTTTAATTTTATTCCAATTTTTGGTTGGAGGCCTCCTTCACCTTGAAAGTGGAATTAGTCACCCCATAACTCCCCAGAATATGGCCTCTGAGGTCAGCCTTTTAAACCTCAGATCTTCCCCCGGATAAAGATAGAGTCACACTCCAAATTTCAGCTTCGTAGGTTCAGTAATTTTTTCATAAATTTACTTCAAAGAAACAAACAGACATACTCACTATATATATATATATATCTCATCATCATCTTGACATCTTCATTACTCTAGTAACATGATGCTATCAATTAATTTTCTCCATCGATTTCTGTCCTTCGCAAATCCCGCCAGCTGTTCAATGTTCTCCTCACTGTTGATGTTAATATCCATCATTGTCTGCAGATCTTTTTCAATTGTTTTATCCAAGTTGTTGATGTTCTGCCAATGTTTCTTTTTGCAGGGCGGAAATATTCTTTTAGTGCA
>RDPX01000076.1:1742645-1762747 GCA_003991215.1 Morbakka virulenta | reverse complement strand
TTATTTACATAGAGAAGGCAGTCATTGGGTTTCTTGTACGGACAAAATGTGTGCGTGGGTAGGTCCATAGTTAAATCGAGGAAGTTGACAGAACGGAGTCAAGTGACGTTTTCTATTTGCAGAATGGTACCTTTGAAGATCCGCATATCTTTTTTTATCCTATCAGTGGATTGGCCGTTAGAATTGCGTAAATTCATTAGGCCGTCATCACGATAAAGCCCTATGTTGCTTTTGTTCTTCAGATTCGAAAGTTTGTGTAATGTGTAATACTTGAAGTCCTACTAGTTCAAATATCTCTGCGCCATCGAAACTGCCCATGGTGACGTCGAAACAGTCGTTAATGGACTTTTTCCCCCATGCCTCGTCTTTGAAGAACAAAAGTGATTTTCTACACTGGTGAATCGTACGTAAATCTTTATCACTGATTGTGGTGTTTTGTTTTGCGAAATCGATCGCTTTATCCAACAGTTGCTTGAAAATGGACGGGTAAAAAGCTTTAACGTCCATTTGTATGAATAAGCACGATTCCTTGTTTTCGATCGATTTGAACCATTCAATAACATTCTTAATATTTTTCCATTGTTTAAGGTTGAGTGATTTGCGTGTATCTGAGTTTATGCGGTTGAGGATTGTCTTGCTAACTGCACCGAGGTTGCTCTTGCTGGGATTGATCAGTCTACACGGTAGTTTTGTCTCGAAATTGTCTTTGTGGTCTTTTAAGGTGATAAAAGCAGGAGTGCTTTTTAGTTGCTCAGCTCGTTTGTCGATGTCGTATCCAATTGCGATATCTCTTGCTTCCATATTGATAACGGATTGAAGTTAACTAGGGTCCTTTCCGTATGCTTTCGTAACATTGTCCTCTAAGAGCTACAGCTAGGCTCATGGTGTATCTGTATATATATAAATTTATATATATATATATATATATATAAATTTATATATATATATATATATAAATTTATATATAAGGAAAACAAGGAAGAAACAAATCGGAATGTTTATTAATCTGTCATTGAAATATTTCTTTGCCAATTGCAACTTCATCAGTCAAAAGTCTATAACAGTTTCATAAACTACAAAACATTAAATTTAAAGACAGGCAACAGTTTGTAAATTGATACTATCGAAACGTGTAAAACAAAAAAAAACCAACTTGCCCATAATCAGTCAAGGACGAGTTAAGCCCCTTAGGGCACCTGGAAGTCTAGTCTTGTAATCCATCCTCTGCATGCCCAAAACCAACAATGCCATCTTTAATACTCTTTTCTAAAACATATACCTTGGAATCTTTCTCAAAAGTAAAATTTCTTCTTTACTTGAAGTGTTGTACGAGCTCACAACTAATATTCCTATTTCTAATGTCAGATCGGTGAGATTTCATTCTCTGATGCAACTGACGGGTACTGTATCCTGCATAAATCAGACTGTGTTTCGTGCATTTGACAACATAAATTATGTTAGATGAAGAACAATTTCCTCCTGGCGTAAAACATAATCTCCCAGAAATGTTGCTGTATCTTTTATCTGTGCCACTAATGACAGTACATATATGACAAGATGGATCTTGAAATGCTAAGGGTTTTCCAGATTTAGCTGGCGAAAAACAGAAAATGTCAGATTTTATCAGCATATCTTTTAGGATATTATTTTTTCTGAATGATAAAATAGGAAGGTTTGGAAAGACCGTTTTCAGTTGACAATAATCATTAATCATTGTGTTGTATTGAAAGTGGAGCATACTTCCAATCTCTATAAATTTATGGTGCCAAGTAAGAACAAAAGGTAAACGGTTTGCTTTTGTCCGGGAGTAGATATTGTTGTTAATTGACAATAGATAATCTCGATTTAAATAAACTAATGATTGAGCCATTTTCATAAGGGGTAGTCCACTGTATCATCTGGCTACAAAAGTAGGAAACAAATTTTGGGGGTTGAAAGTGGTGGTCAGAAAGATAGGTACAGATTCGTTGTTTACGTATAAATTAGAACGAGGCAAGGATTAAATAAAAGCAGGGTGGATGGTAGGAGTTTTTTTCGTGGAAACTGTTACATACTTTTGTTGGATTTTGTAAGCAACAACCAGATAATTATCAACAATATATTTTGTGATAAGATACGGAAGGAAATTGATAAAGGCTTCCTAGCAGGCGATTTGTTTCAAGACTGGTCAGGAAAAATAGATACTAATAAACACAGTAAATATTACAACTTAAAAAATTAATGAGTGATGTTGTATACGGATCTGAGTAAGCTTGGTCAACAGACTACTGTCTCAATAGATTGCAACTTGTCCTGGTAAACAAAACACTCTCAGAAATATGTATGATAATTGAGGGTGCTTCAGAGAAGTCCTTGTTTAGTCTCTTGACGTTCACATTCATTTTTAACAATCTAAATGACAACATTAAGTATTTTTTATGAATTTATAGTTACCTAGAAAACACAAGCAATTTATGGTATAATTATATTGTCAATTTCAACTTACGGTTCAACTTAAGGTAATTTGTAGTTAAATAGAAAACACAAGCAATTTATCGTATAATTATATTGTCAATTTCAACTTACGGTTCAACTTAAGGTAATTTATAGTTACATAGAAAATACAAGCAATTTACCGTATAATTATATTGTCAATTTAAACTTACGGTTCAACTTAAGGTAATTTATAGTTACATAGAAAATACAAGCAATTTATCGTATAATTATATTGTCAATTTCAACTTACGGTTCAACTTAAGGTAATTTATAGTTACATAGAGAACACAAGCAATTTATGGTATAATTATATTGTCAATTGCAACTTACGGTTCTGTGTGTGATACATTAAATACGAGTCTATACGACATACAAGGTAAAAATCGACTTCCCTCGTGAGAAACCCTGCCAGGAAAATTGGATAGCCAACAATCGAAGGTGTCAAACAAGTAGCTGATGGTCAAATCTGCTCACTTATAAGTAAATGCCTAGATAAAAACTTGATTGGATTATTCAAACGTACAGGCAATTAAACTCAAAGATGCAAAGTAGAACTTTTTCAAGTTAGAACAAGATTATTTAATACCTTGTCTGAGGCAGACAGGCCTTAAAGGATTTTAAAAAATCAAGTTAACCTTTTGGTGATTCTCTGGCCCCGATTTCCAAGCAAAAAGCTAAAAAAAATGAATTTTGCTTTCATTAATATTTCAATTAAAATGCATTGCTTCAGCCTTGTTTTCTTAATTAAATGCTGCACACAGGACATTAATTGACATATATGCATGTATATCTTTGTGTTGTTTATCTACGTAGTTGATAATGAGTGTTCTATGCAAAGGCTCCTCCCTAGCCTGATGATTGATCAATGAAAAAACATACAAACAACATTATTTAACTGGCCTCGGAATAGCTAAAGGAGTGTAATATCTTCTTTGAATGATACTTTTGTATAAGATAAAAGAGAGAAGAGAAAACTCAAAACTTGTGGACTTTAATTGTCACGGTTTGGCCATTCTCCTTCTACTCACTGCCTTCTTGGCTAACTTTGAATAGCAGCGGAAGACGTTCTAGACTTAATTAAGGATACATTTATGTACAAAATGACGGTCTTAATGTATAAAGAGTGGTTTTCTACCTACAATGAAGACAGAACTGAAGTAAGAATATTTAAGCTTGCTGACGTTGCTATGAATTTATGATAATAAAAAGTTCTCGTTTTTTGAAATAAAGATTAAAATCACTTAAGTTATTGTGGTCATCAGTAAACAAAATTGAAGAAAATCACCACTCATTAATTAAGCAGGAAATTATTTATTTCTGTTTAAAAATTGGATTAATTTCTCTCTTCGAAATCCTCAAAATTTATAGGTATTAGGATATGGGTTAATGTCTGAAAAATCAATTTTTATTCATTTAGTGAACTTAAATACTTATTCATTTGACGTAAATGATGACTTGACCTCTTTTTACAAAAATTAGTTTTTATAGTCTTTTACGTAATCTATCTATCTATCTATCTATTTATCTATCTATCTATTTATCTACCTTAAAGTTAAACTTCATGTTTTGTGTCTTATACTTATCAGCTATACTGGTTAAAAAACGTTACAAAAACCACATATTTATATTTTACAGCAGACCATTCAGAACTACAACAATAGGTATATATATATATATACAAAATCTATATACATATATATATATATTGTAACGTTTTTTAACCAGTATAGCTGATGAGTGTTAGTCACGAAACTTTAAGTTGTATACACAAGTTTTGAGTTTTCTCTTTTCTCTTTTACCTTGTATATTCGCTCGGGATTTCCATCGAGCACTGTAAATGGTAGCAGAAGAAATCTATTATTTTCGTTTGTTTACTTATATATATATATATATAGATTTTGTATATATATATATATATTAAAAGTGTTAGATACTTTTTTCAAAGTGATGTCTAATATTGAAAATGCAGGAGGACTCATTTGAATACTTTTCATATCTTCCAGTGTGAAAGTATATATTAAAGTGGAGTTTTATATTTATTTTGTATTTATTCATTTACAATTTTTACTGGCAGAAGGGAATGCACCTATATTTATGCATCCAAAATTTGCTATCTATTGAGGCAAGCATAAAACCGAAACCAGGCTTTAGAATTATTTTCATTAATTTTCATGACAAGCAGCACAATTTTGAAATATTAATGAGTAGACACACAGTGGTAAACATCAATTCGATGAAAAATTATTTAATTGGTTTAAAAATTAATTTTTTATGGTTAAACACATGACAGCAATAATGAATAGCAAGATATGTCATGTCAATTTTCATTCAACATGTTTTCCCTAGGCTGCTGGGCCTTTGTGTTCATCCTTTGTCAGCAGCATAGGTGAACTTGGGCATGATGCTCCAAGTTAAAATAATTTTGCATCGCTTTCCATGGCTCAGACTCATAAATACACCAGCATAACAAAAGAGATATTTCAAATGTTGCCAAGAAATCCAACTGAGGCACAGTCTCAAAACAAACAAATATACCTCTAAATGTGCCAAACAAATATACCTCTAAATGTACCAAACAAATATACCTCTAAATGTATCAAACAAATATACCTCTAAATGTACCAAACAAATATACCTCTAAATGTACCAAACAAATATACCTCTAAATGTACCAAACAAATATACCTCTAAATGTACCAAACAAATATACCTCTAAATGTACCAAACAAATATACCTCTAAATGTACCAAACAAATATACCTCTAAATGTACCAGTATCGAAATAGTACTTAGCTATCGACAGTGTTCAATAAATATAAGAATATTAAAGCTATCATATGGTGGACGACAAAAGAAATCAATAAACTTAGTTTAGAACTGTCAGTTTCATGTTTTTACAATTGTCAGCCAAACAAAAAAAAGGCTGACGATTGTGAAAACATGAAACTGACAGTTCTAAACTAAGCTTTGTTGATTTTTTTTGTCGTCCACCATAGCTCTTAATGTATAAATATACATTTAATTCTAAACAATAAACTGTTCCAATAAGGGTCATGCTGGTTATCAGAGGAATATACGAACAAAACTTGTACCGTTTACACCTAAATAATACTAATCGTATTTCGACAAAACTTAACTTATGCATTACATGAAGGTCAGAGCCCTCTTATCTTTCTTAAAAGCTGTCATTCATTTTTTCGATAATTTCAGTGCTGTAATTGTTTTTCGTTGAGCGCTGAGTTTCTTTTTTTATCGAAAGAAAACTTCAGGAACTCTAAAATTGTTTCTTTGCTAAAGTCGAATTGAATCCACCCTTCCGTTTCAGAGCCATACCTGCCGATAAATGCTGTAGAATAATGAAAAGAGCAATTTTGTTTTCTAAGAGATTTCAGGTAATAAAATCGTCTGCAAGTAGTAACAGTATGAAAGTAAAAAGGGAAATCAAAGAAAGTGGAGAAAGGTAACACTATGAACTTATCGATTAATAGTTTTGTTGAAGAAATGATGAAAAACTTAAGAGAAAAAAAACTCTTATTTAGCTGGCTGCAGATAAAGTCTGGTTCAATCTGAGAGCAAAGTTTTATTTTGTTTGATTCATTCTTGATGTAATAGAAATGATGGGTTATTCATAGATGTAAGACCTTCATCATGTCATGAGTTGTAAGCTTTTCTGAGCTACGTTTCGAGAGATACTTTTCCCATCTTCAGCCTGACGATAGGAGAAGTATCTCTCAAAACGTAGCTCAGAAAAGCTTACGACTCATGACATGATAAAGGTCTTACATCTATGGCTTCCTCTGGGTCCATAAAGTTCAGAATTTTCAAGATAATGGGTTAGTATTTGTTTTAAATAGCTAAATAATAATTTAGTTAACAACTGAAACCCCATGTTCTGCAAGTAAACATCTGTCTTTATGACGAACAATTCCATTTACAAATTGTCCAAATAATATAATATAGATGGAGGATTTGGAAGTGTAGAAAAGAGAAATATTTGTTTCCACCGAAATGGTTTCAAACCAGTGCCTAGAATAGAATAACAAAGAAAAAAATTAAATTAAGGTAATTGGATTAGATACATTTATCTTGAGTTGAAAAAGTAAAAAGAGAGACGTTAATGAGTTAAAACAATTTTGAAATCTAAAATAAATAAAAATACCGAAAGTTAACATGCAGTTGAAAAACAAAAATATAGATTGAGAGAATTTAGAATTTTAGTAAAAAATATGGACCGAAGTGAATTAGAACCAGTGCTTATAGCTCCAATTTCTACCTGCTCCATCATCTGAGCTATCAGCTCCCGTCCATCATCACATCCAGTTCGCTCCAAGTATATTTTTCACTTTTCAATAATTCTAAGTCCTCTCTATCTATATTATATTATTTTCGTATTTTCCTTGCACTCCATGTATGTTAGGATCAGTTGATCTTACTTTGGAAGGGAAATTGTTTTGTGGGAGGCTCAGTCTTACATGCATGATTAGGATTTGATGTCCAGTGATAGGACTTATGGTAAAGAACGGTGCACTTAACTGATATTGGTAGAACAGGTGGTAAAACATGTGGCCATGGAAACCAAAGGCATTGGTTCGAATCCAGTTTTCTATTTATACGAAATTGTCAAAATGGACCATATAAATAATTTTCAAGGACTTACAGTCAAAATCACATTCCTCCTTATTTGCTAGAAGAATGTAGTAGCAAGGTCTTTCTTCAGTGGTAGGCTTACCCACTTATGGATAGTTTTCAAATGATATGTTAACGACAAGAACTTGAAAAAAGGATGGCGCTATCAAGTGTGAGGACGATTTGTAAGAACGTAGCACCGATAGCAAAGGTTTGCGGCACTTATTCAAAATGAGTCTGGTACAACTTATAATTTTCACTTACTTTCTTTGAAACGAATTCTACTTGCGATCGATGGATATTATAAAACAACATGCAGCTAGTGTTTACAGAGAAAAACCTAGTGTTATTTATGATTTTGTTGTGTCGAACTTTCATCAGTGTTTTTCTCTCTTCAGCCAATCACAAAAAGTGGAGGCCTTTCTCAATCCTCCTTTTGTTTTGTATGTTGATAAAAACACACTTGACTTGCGATTTCTCATTCTGGCGCCCTGGTCCAGTCGAGTGTCAACGAAAAAGCTTTCAGTCAAAAGAGCATGGCTTCCAATCTTTTATTATGAGTTCAAAAGAATTTAATCTTTGTTTCGGATAAATTCATTAGCTGTCCTTGGATACGCCCACCTCTAGACGTGATCTGTATTCAATTTTAAACCATATATTTCAGTACATTTATGGTGTCTTGGTATTTAGGTTTAACTCTTTTTTCAGTTTCAAGGAGTATTGGAGACATTTAGATAATGAAATGGATTAAATGAAATAAGCATTTTGACAAATGTTTTATTAAAGTTTAATACACATGGCTTAGTTAAAAAGTGAAAAAAAATATTTTGAGGTTTTACTGTCACCTCACTTCGTCCGATTTTGTAGCAACAGATATATTGGTAACAAAAAGTCACGGCATTAGTAAATTGTTAAATATATAGGATCCAACAGACTTTCTTTTGGGTTTGGTATCTTAAATATTTTACAAGCAACTACAATCAAAACCCTTATATATCAAAGAAATATTTGTTATCCAGGGAGAAAACAGACCAGCTTGGTCTAGTATTGATAGGATAGGTTTTTTTCTGTGGAAAACAACTTTACTCTTAAATATTATTATCAAATATTTTTCAGAATATTTTCAGATGTTTTAGAATTTATCCTTGATTTTAATTTTGGCACTAAAATATTAACGACTACGAATGGAAAACTGGCTTGCAACAAGAGCTTTACTTACTAGCCCTCTAGAATAATGTGCGCCGGTCTCGTTTCTCAGAGACTGTGATCACTCATTATCAAATACTGACCTCCGCCCTTTTGCTATCCTAAGTTCCCTGTGACAATTACTATTTTGCTGAGTTACTTGTCATTGATGGTCCGCAAAGTCACAACATTTTATTCTTTAGTCCCTGTCCTTAATTGGTCATTAAATTTGTATGTTTTTGTGACAGTACATGTGGTAGATAATTATCAATTACCAAGTCCCAAACCTAAAATATAGCAATATGTAATATGTCCTATTACAGCTCAGTAAAGGAGAGCTATATATTTTTGATAACACATTACACATTACGAATTACTATACCTCCCCCCGAGCACATCCTTGGAAACAATCAAAACCTTCCTGCTGTTCTTTATGGAAACAACTAAGGAGGTAACTCGAGTTTTACTTAAAACATTTTTTATGAGACAATATTTTTATTTTCACTAATTTTTGGCTAATTCAATAGCTATTTATTACAGGATAAATTTCCTTACATAAACACCTGCAACATGTTGAAGGCACCTAGAATAATATATTGCACATAACAGGAAAGCAATTACGTGTGTAATTAGTTGATGTAAAGGAAACTGCACAGATGGGTTTTCACCGATCTGATTTAGGTGGTAATTCTTTGTGCTTGAAATCACTCGAAAATTTTAAGAGAATGACCATAAACGAATGAAGAAAGTATTATTCGAGCCGGATACAATTACGAATAGTCTTTTGAATTACTTTGTAATAATAATAATAATAATAATAATAATAATAATAATAATAATAAAGTTAGTTCAGAAGGAGTACAAGAGGCGTCACGAAAATTTAGCGAGAAAGATCCATTGGCATAAATGCAAGAAAAGAGGACTGGAAAGCAGTAAGAAATGGTACGAGCATGCTCCTGAGGACTTTTGGAGAGTTATGATATAATGTTGTTGTGGGATGTAAATATCTAGTGTAATAATGTGACTGAAGCAAGAAGGCCAGATTTAGTCTTGGTAGAAAAGAAGGAACATACGGCAATAATCATTGACATAACAGTACCGGCTGATGCGAACGTGACAGAGAAAGAAAAGTAGAAAAGTTTCAAGATCTGAAAAGAGAAATTAAAAGACTATGGAAACTGAAGAAAGTTGAAGCTGTCCCTGTTGTTATTGGAGCTCTTGGATCTGTGACCAAAGGATTTGAGAAGTGAGTTGAAAAGCTTGCGATTCACTGTAACTTAGGAGTACTTCAAAAGACTACGTGGTTGGAAACAGCCAGGATTTTGCGAAAAGTACTGGAGTTTTGAAAAAGAAAATGCTGGTAGCCCATGGTCATTTGTTATGACCCGCCTATTAGCATAGAACTCGGCAATAAGAACAGCCAGACACAAAGTGTGAAAAATTATATTAAGAATTTTAATAATAACAACAACAGTAATAACACAAAAATAACAATGGTAATACTTTTTAAAATATCATATCTCTTCTTATTCTTTTGAGACATTTACAATCTTTTCACAGGCGTTATATCTCCTGTGATCACCCCAGTTGATAACAAGAATATAAAAAGAAAGATGCTATGTGATTTAGTTTAGACTAAGGGTAGCAAATTTGAAGAAGCCTATTTCTTGTTTCCTTGATTAAAAATATGATACGAACGTCATTCACACATTTCTGCGCATTTGCTGTGTAGGCGTTTTTCGTCAACTTTAAGGTTTTAAGAGTGTTTTTATGAGCTTCATAAATAAGTGAAAAATATGTTTGTACTGAACTGAATTCGAACATATACCTATGACTATTATGGCAACAGGCTCTACCGTCTGAGCTATCCACGGTTGACCTTCACCAGATCGTTTTTTACAACTTTCACTTAAGCGCGCCGTTTTTTCGTTGGGCGTCACATCCCAATCAAGCATATAGATGTAAGCCTCCCACAGAACGACGACTTTCCTTTCAGATCAACATCTTAACGTACATAGAGGGAAAAGACTGGAGATAGTTGATCCAATTCCATAAATTCTTCTTCATCGTAATTATCTTCCGCCATTAATGACAATAGAATTTTAAGCATTTTTTTATACCAGGAATGTCAATTACTTTGCAAGCCCAATTATGATCTTGGAAACCTTTGAGACCTATGAATTTCTTTCCACAATAACAAGTATATTGGTTTTGATGTTCAAAGTTGTCTCTCATGACTGGATGGTCTTTGGTTGATGGTACCATATTATCACTATTTGCTCTGCGGTGATTCGTGCATTTGCAATGTTGTTTTCATCGTTCCGATGTTGCATAGTAGCGTTTATGTTAAGCTAAACTTTTGCTTTTTATCTCAGGACCTGGCGACTAATGACAGTAAAATCTGGTGAAAGAATTCGCAGTTAACTCCTTGAGTTAAGTCGAAAATATTCAGCAGAATAAACTAGAAGTAGAGTCATTGTGTAGAGTAAACCTTTAATTTCAACAAGTAAAAATCCAAACTAGTGTCTCTATTTATTGACAGTAAATTAAAATTTAAAGTTCATCAGCCAGAGAGCAAATAAGACATGCCTTACTGAATGAACAATCATTATCATAATAATAATAATAATAATAATAATAATAATAATAATAGTAGTAGTAGTAGTAGTAGTAGTAGTAGTAGTAAATTTCCCGGGTATAACATAAAACTGCTTCCGATTGCGGAGCTTCGACTTGAAAGAATGAGGTTAGTCTTTTTCACACCTACCTCCAGGTCACCCTTGAACAAGGTGCAGTACCTGTAAGCTCTCCCCAAGACTTTTAAATACCTGGTTGGTGTCCGGAGGGAGCTAGTTTGTTTTATGTGTTGGAGGGACTCTTAAGCCTTGGTTGGCAATTCTCCTACAGATGGTGTCTCCATAAAGCCATCGGTAGCAATGTAACCTAAAACCTTTATTCTCTTGTAAATGAAATGTTAAATTCGAATTATGAAGGTAAGAATGTGAATAAGACTGGAACTGCTAGTAAAGGTCTCTCACTTAGCAGGTGTCTCACTGTACGGCATGGTGTGTCCAGCCGTTATCAAGCGTCCGACAAAATGAAGTGAAACAAAGAGTTAATTGTTGCTGTGATGAAGTGTTTTTGCTGACTAAACCAACAGATAAAAAGGCAGACCTGTACGCAGTTGCAGAAGAAGGATGCGGAAAGAGAGGGAATTACCAACAGTAACAGAACTAAGATCATGTGGCCAGGCTGGGGCAATAACAAAGAGTAAATGGTTTACCACAGTAGAAATTTAAGAAATTGGTGGATCATTAGAAGTGGATGATGAAAATGGAGAAAGGAATGATTCACGCATGCAGTTGCAAGGAATAGAAATTCAAGAATATGAACAAGTTGAGAAGATATCAGTGCAAATAAGTAGAAGCTACGTACAAAATAAACAGGAATATTGTATGATTCAGAAGCTAGTTGAAATTATGAGAAGTGGTCAAGTGTGTGATACAAGAGGACTAAAAAAAAATAAAAATAAATGTTTAGTCCGTGTGGACAGGTAAACTAAACAAAGTCATCAGGAAAATAATAACAGAAACTTTTACTGACACAAATACGTTGGTCGGTCCAGTTTCTCTCTCAAGAAAGGTGAGTTTGAAGACACGCAAGAAGAAACACAAAGAAAGAACCATAGTGGAAAAGAAGGATAAAGAATGAAATCAAAGAATTGAGGAAGTATGTAAATATTTTGCCCAGAAATAAAAAAGGAGAACTCACTAGGAAGGAAAATTGTAAAGGGTTGAATAGGAAATATCAAATTAAGGAAAAAGGAGAAAATGTTGTGTTTGAAGAGCTCAAGGAAAAGAATACATGCGAACGCAGCAAAATTGAAGCGATGTGGCCAGGTAATTCACCAAGATAGAATCAACAGACTGCTTCAGTAAGATCAGAAGAAAGTATACCAGATATTTATCAAGAGGTAAAGGAGTAGCAATAGATGCTGAAGAAAGTGAGAGATTTTGCTTGGGTATTCAGGGGGATGAGATACAACATAATAGGGATATGGAATGGTTGAAGGAATCGAAAAATGAATGTGGTGAAACCAGACAGAATGATGCAGTGATGAACGTGACAATAGTAACAGCACAGATTAAAAAATACCAAATTGGAAAGCACCTGGACCTGATGAAATCCAAGGATACTTGGTAAAAGAATTTACATCACTGTATGACTGAATTACCGAGCAAATGGATGTGATGATAAAAAGCAGGATTTCTATAGCTGTTTGGACAACTGCCTGAACAGTGTTGTTCCAGAAAGATCTGCAGAAAAAAAATGTGGTTGATCACTGTAGTCCAATATCTTGGCTGCCACTCATGTTGAAACTAATAACAAGAGTAATTGCGGAGAATGTCTACAAAATACTTTAAGTAAGTGATATTCTACCAACAGAGTAGAAAGGATGGAGAAAAGTAGAAGAAGGAACAAAGGATCAGCTTTTGATTAACAACATGATCCTTAAAGACTGCACAAAATAACAAAAGAACCTCGCGAAGGCATGGGTAGACTTTAAGAAAACCTGTTACATGTTACCCCACTCTTGGATAGTCAAATTCTTTAAAATGGCACAAGTACCATAAAATGTAATGAGAGGTAAAAATTAACATTTTTTATTCATGAATGATTTAAAGATGTTTACTAAGAATAAAAATAAAATTGATACTCTTGTGTCGGGGGTACAAGTTATAAGCCATGTTATTACAATGAAATTTTGGGTAAAGACGTATGGTGATACTATCATGAAAAGGAGGAACGTGGTCAAAAATGAATATGCAAACAAGGCTGACCAATTAAAAAAGTATTTATGAAGTTGATGATGAATTACACAAATACCTTGGTATATGGCAAGATGCCAAGATGGCAAGATGGCAAGATGGCAAGATGGCAAGATGGCAAGATATAGGAAAAGAGGATTATTCCGAAAAGAACAGTTGCGACGATTTTAACTTAATTTTGAAATCAAATTGAACGGAAAGAACAAAAATAATGGCAGCAAAGGCTTGGGCAGGGTCACTTATGAGATACGGAGTAGCTACCCTTAAATGGAATAAGAATGAGCTTTGAGAAATTGGCAGAAAATGAAGAAAGGTTATGCCAATAACTAAGAAACTTCATCAAAGGAGTGATATTCCAAGAATATACGTTTCAAGAGAGAAAGGTGGCAATTGGTATACAAAGAACAGCAGATATATTCCTTTGAGAAAAGATGAGGAGACAAGCATTGAAAATAATGAGGAAACAATGTAAACAACTGGTGTAAGAAATCTAAGAGCCAAGAAGGGGAAGAGGAATGGAAATAGAAAGTGATATATTTATTTTGTGTGAGAGACAAAAAAGAAGTGAATTGGGAGAATTCATGACAATGGACTGCAAAGGGAGATTTAAAGGGTACCACAGAAGCATTGATATGTAGTGTTTAAGAACAGGCTTTAAGAACAAATTATACAAGATCCCACACTGATAAGAATGATGATTCTCCACTGTACATAATGTGTGGCAAAAAGGGCGGGACAGTTAGTCATTTGGTTAGTGAATGCGGCAAATTAGCACAAAGGGAATACAAGAGAAGGTACGATAATGTGACATGATATGCTCATTGGAAACTTTGTAGCAAAGGAGGCTTTGAAAGACCTGATAAATTGCGTGAACAGCAACCCGAGACAATTATCTAAAATGAGATTTTTAATATCATGCGGGCTTTTACCATTTACTGTAATAGAATTTCCGTAGCTCGGCGATCAGGTGTTTTTTTTGCTTGACCAGAAGAGCAAAGAAATGAAAATAATCAATCTCTCAGTGCCAGGAGATCCAAGAGTTGGAACTTGAAATGATTGAAAATTATCAAATGCTGAAAGTAGAACTGGGACATGTATGGGAAATGGATCAAGTTGAAGTGATACCTCTAGTAGTTGGAGCATTGGGAGTAATAACATACAGGTTTGAAAGACACATGAGGAAGTTAAATGTAAAGATTGCAATAGAAATTATTCAGAAAACGAGACTGCGTGGAGCAGCAAGTATACTACAATGTCTCTTTAGATACAATGAAGAAGGAGATTTGAGCCCCTTGGTAACTTGTTGCTACCCGCTCTCATCCGTAGAAAGGGGCAAAGAACGTACTGGGAAAAGATTTATGATATTTACATGAATAGTAATAAAAGTGTGGTGATGGTAATGAATGTAGTCTATTTTTTTAGGTATTATCATAGGAAGTGTTCTGATGAGCTTTCCTTGTTGGTACCAGCTCAGCTTATTGCATCGCAGGCGGCTTGTTTTTCTCAAGTCTTCGTACTTATGGAGTTGTTGCCTCTCGATTTAGCAGATCTTTCAATGAATCTATTTTTTTTTACCTCGAGTGACTAGATTGTGAAGCTTATTGGGTTATGAGTACTTTCCTCCATCGTGTGATTTGAATGTTTTGAAGTCTAAAGCCAATTTTTGTCCCTTTGACTAAGCTTTCGTGACCAGACTGATATTGCACTGCACGATGGAGATAAAACTTGTTACAAAATAGAAGAATCTAATCTTTAATTAGTGTCGTACTTCGTTATGTATCATTATGTAGGAAATTTCAAGACTATTTTGTTACTTACATTTATTTCTTTGACTTATGATAACTTTTGCTAAGAATAGCATGTTTTAATGCTGCATTAATGATTTATTCACCAGTAGTTTAGTTATACAGTTTGTTTGTTCTATTTGTATGATTTTAAAACTCAAGATCATTGTAAGGGTTGGGAATACAAACCTGAATCGAAAAGCATAAATGTATTATCATTTACAAAATTGTTATTTTGTACTTCATTAATGGAGCAATGATAGAAATAGAATAGAATAAAAGAGAAAGTTGTGAAGATGAGACCACAGAAGTGGAAAATATGTGGAATTTCAGTGAGGTAACAGTTTTTACAATTTCTACCACTACTGATTGACCCTGACAGAATTCCTAATAATAGACTTTTGAGTGCTGCCTGGTCTAGAGAAAAAAAACTTTTAAAGAGATTTGTAAACAGAAATAATGTGTTGTTTTTTTTCAAGTTAAAAACGGTAGGCAGTTTATTTTATTTTTTTCAGTACTCTTACCTTATTTGACCAGTAAGGCTAATGCTATTAAATATTGTACTGAATGTGTTGCTTCTAGCCTGCTTTAATAAAAATCCAAGAATAATAGGCAAGAAAACTTTTTTCGACTGTAGTAATCGTAGGACAACGATAAGTGGCTCTAGATTTATCCAATCATTTTATTACAATATAACAATAATAATATGCTACTTTCTAAGGCTCATATGAGCAACGCTTCCTTGGCATTATGGTAATCAACTGATACCTGCTTGAGATTGTCTTAAATTCACACTTTAAGATAAAGCTTTGTGTTCGCATAATTTTGGTTTGTTATATTAAAATAGGTAACAGTATATTATTTTATATATTTTTAAGGTCTGCAAGACAGGAACACACATTGAGCAACTCGTAACTCCTCCATTGAAGTCAGTTTTACAAGGGTATGTATGTATCTTGGAAACAACAGAAATAACAAAGAGAACTATGGGGGCCTGGAACAGAGAAGTCAAAATCAACGCTTCGGATAAAAGCTTCTTAGAATAAATAAATAGGAATAGTATGAGCAATTCCATTGGTAATAGTGACAAAAAAAATTTTCAAGTTTGTTTTAACGACAGCCTTCACGAGCTGCTGGAAATCAAATGGTCTGAGGTTTCTACTTTGGTACCGGCCGCTGTCCAGCTGCAATAGAAACCAAGAAATCACGAGGTGGTGATTTTTCTTAGGATACTAGATATAATACTAATAATATCAGTAATAACAACAATAATAATAATAATAACAATGATATTAATAATGATAATAACGTCAAGGAAACGAAGATGTTAAAGATGAAAAGGAGAGTTTTAAGTTGCTTGAAAATGGATATCTTAAAAAGGAGACAGAAGGATTGCTTATGGCAGCACAAAATCAAGCACTTATAACCAGCTGGGTATAGGTAATGATAGAAAAAAGGGAAGGATCTACAAAGTAGAATGCGCTGGAAGAGAGATGACACTGCCTCAGAGTGTAAAAAATTGACACAAAATGAGTACAAGAAATGGCGTCACGACAGTGGCTGCTCTGATGCATTGGCATCTGTGCCACAAGTTTGCATTTCCTTGAAGATCAAAAGCCTACGAGCACTTGTAGATAGCACAATTGCTGTACTAGAAAATGAAACAGTTAAACTTATGTGGGATTTTGCAATGCAAACAGTCTAAAATTGAACACTGCAGGCCAGATATAGTTGTCATTGAAAAAATTTCAAAAACAAGTTATATAATAGACATGGCTTGCCCCTTCGACACAAGAATTAAGAACAAAGAATTGAAAAAGAAAGATGCTTACTGCTACGGTATGTAAAATATGAGATATTCAAAGTCCATAGGGGTGAAGTCAACAAGTTTTTATCATTTAAATTATCATCGGAGCGTTAGGTTGAGTGATCAAAAGATTCAAAGGTAGTTGAACAGCAGTTGAAGTATGATGTTTAGATAAAAGTAGTGCAAAGAACCTGCATTATAGGAACCGCATGAATACTGGGGCAAGTTTTGAAAACAAAGAAAAAGAAAAGGAAATAAGAACAAAGAAAGGTTAGTTAAACGATAAAATCCAGCCTGGTAGAGCTACGAGAAAAGCCCTGTTGGTAGGATGTAACCAGTAATTTACAACGGCACTTTAAATTAGTAATAATAATATTAAAAAATAACAATAATAATTAAAACTTTACATGGATACAAGACTGCCAATGGGGCTGTTAACCACATCTTTTTGTGGACGATATTAAACTCTGCAATAAAAATGATAGGGAATTAGAAGCCCTTCTAAGAACAATTAAAAAATTTAGTGGTGATATAGGTATAGATTTTGGAATCGATAAACAGGGAGAGACCACATTCTAGAAAGGAAAACTGACTCAAAATAAATCTATCAACTTAGGCAAAAAACCCTCTATTAAAGAATTTGAGCCCGATACAAATACCTATAAACAAATGAGGGAAAGGGAATCCAACATACCAGCATTAAGGGAAAAGTACGCCAAGACTGCTATAGACGATTAAGATCAGTGCTGAAAACGGAATTAAACATTAGAAATAAAATGCAAACAGAAAATAGGGTAGCTATACCAGTCGTACAATACAGTTTTAACATCATCATTTGAACAATACAAGACAAAAGGATCGTTTTTCACAATGGCACAAAGGAATAAAACACTCTGACAAACGAAACTAGAACAGAAGAAAATATGCAACAATTTTAAAAAGTTTTACAGAATTTTATGACAGGATTATATTTTGCCTCTTTTTAGCATAGCCTATATTAAGCTTGACTTGACTTACTTGACTTAATTGCGTAATCCTCAATGGATCCTTGCACACTTCTTAAAAACACAATCTTTCCATTTCTTCCTATCCAATGCAATTCTTTCAGCAGTTAACAGCGGTAACGCAAGATCTGGTCTAATCTGGTCTTTCCAACGCTTTGGAGGCCTACCACGAGACCTCTTACCAGGAAACTCTTTTGTAAGCGCGTAGGACGTTGCTTTGAGGACCTCTTCGTACTACATGGCCAAATCAATTTAATCTTCTCTGTTTGATAATGTCAATGATGCTTCTTTTTAGTCCCAGTGTGCTTTTGATGTGACTAATTTTACATTTGTCTAATCTAGTTTTACCTGCCAAGGTTCCCAGGCAATCATTTTCGAAGACAGTTAACTTTTGCTCATCTTCTGTTTTTACAGTCCATGTTTCGGCAGCATAGGTGGCTATCGGGACAATAAGAGCATTATATAACCTCAGTTTGACTTGATAGGATAAGTCTTTCCTGTTCCAAACATTTTTCTTCAATCTGCCAAAAGCAGTGCAAGCCAAAGCAATTCTGCGTTTTACATCGCTGGATACATCTGGTACTAAAGACCCAAGAAAGATAAAGTCATTAACATTTAAGCGTTTTATATAAGCGTCTAACACTAATTGCATTTTATCGTTTTTGTTGCTTTTTTCCCCCTTTGTGATAGTCTCATAGGGGATACAATAATATTATTTATTTAATGATTACGATGTAACCTGTTTCAATATTATTGAATAAAAAATAAGACCTTAAAAGAATGAACATTAAAACTAGAAAACTGTTTACAATGAATAAAAAGCATTGCATTGGAAGAGTTTCCTCGAAAGGAGATGTTCTTCGTCTGTACATACCTAGACATGAAGGTGGTAGAGTACTAGACTAGCACAATTATAATTATCTTATAAATTAGCAACCTTAGGACTGCACGAATATTTAGAGATAAAACGGGACTGAATGCTTCAAACAGTAAGAGAAGAAGATTAAAGTAAGCAAATGCACTAAATAAGTAGAGAAGCAAATAAGTGTAGAAGAGAAGTAAATATACGCAATACTGGGTTGAGTAGAGAGTTAAACAATCGTTGCTACTAATAAAAGAAAAATGGCAAAATTAACCTCCCTATGGGCAATACCTCTTCGTGCTAGGAAACCTGATGCTGATAAACTTAGCACTCATCAGTGGATACGTAGTTCAGGGTTTAAAGCTGAAACAGACGATTTTATTCTTGCTTCTCAAGATCTGAGCTTGTGCACCAGAAATTATGAAAGCAATATGCTATATAATAATGATGACCAAAATTGCAAAATTTACTATAAAATGACTGAGAGCACAGATCACCTAATTGCAGTTTGTTCAGTACTAACACCAAATGAATATAAAAACAAGCATGACAGACTAAGTCAATATATGCAACGGAAACTATGCCAACACTATGGTACTGCAGAAAAGTGGTTCGAACACATCCAGAGCCATTGAAATAAAACATATTGAAATAAAACATGCAGCCATTCTATGGGATTTTACTGTGGAAACAGAGCGAACAATTAAAGCTAACTAATCGTCCAAATGTAATAATGATAGGGAAAAGGGAAAAGACAATTTTCAAAACATTCATCTAAGACATGCATCCATCCATTTCTGATGAACTTTTTGGTAATCATTTTGGTATCATTTTGAATTAAAAAATAATAAGTTAGTCTTTTTGTGTTTTCTAGAACGGCTCACAGGGCTGAGTAGAGAGCTAAACAAATATTTTAAACTAAGCACAGAATATTTACGTGGCGCGAGAGCAAATAAATTTTGTTTAGGTATGTTAATTTAAGAAAAAATCAACATGGTCATTTCAAGTTCATTTTTCATATTTGGTTACTGATATGTCAGCTAATAAAACAGAGATAATGCAAGTACATACCAAAGTAGTCTGCTGAAATGATTGTCATTTCTGGAGCCAATTTTATTATTGAAGTTTTCGAAAACTCTGGGCTTTACTCAGGAAAACTGACTTGAAAGTAACACTAGACTACAAAGGGTCCATTACCAAACGAATTATGTAGTAGGATTTTAAAGGTTAACAGTGCTTACAGCTTGTGAAAAGAGAAAGCAAATGCAGTTTTTTTCCTAGTTCTTTATTGTTTTCTTTTATCAAGACCGTAGAAATACATTTGAGAGAGAGAGAGAGAGAGAGAGAGAGAGAGAGAGAGAGAGAGAGAGAGAGAGAGAGAGAGGGGAGAGAGGGGGGGGGGGGGGGGGGGGGGGGGGTAGAGGAGAGAGAGAGAGAGAGAGACACAGAGAGAGACACACAGAGAGAGAGAGAGAGAGAGAGAGAGAGAGAGAGAGAGAGAGAGAGAGGGGGGAGAGGGAGAGAGAGAGA
>RDPX01000076.1:1722939-1733535 GCA_003991215.1 Morbakka virulenta | reverse complement strand
TGTCTCTAGATTATTGTCACACCTGTTTGTTGCGTTCTTTTTTGTTTCTGTTTACTCTTATTTTTAACTATTTTGGATAATATGTATTAGGTTTTTAACATTTACCTTTGAACATTTGTATTTTTTTTTGTTAGTGGCAAATAAATACATACATACATGCATACATACATACATACATACATACATACATACATACATACAATTCTTCCCTGTTACCATCACCTTAGTTTTACTCATATTTGTCCTCAGTGGCCGCTTTCCTTTTTCAGTTTCCATTCTTTGAATCTTTCTGCCACTTCCTCCTTAGTATCAGAAGTCAACACCTAACCATCAAAATATAACAGGTCCCATGGATCTTCTCTCCTGTCTGCCTTTGTTGCTTCCTCCATCCACACAATGAACAATAGAGACTCACTACTGAACCTTGGTGTACACCTCCTTCAATATCAAATCACTAGATGTTACACCTGCCACTTTTACCTTTGACTTCAACTCACACTATAAAGCCATCAACAATCTCACTAATTTCTCTGGCACATTCTGTCTCTTCATTGCCCACTCTATAGCTGGTACTTTATCCAGAGCCTTCACCATATCAACAAATATGTAATACAATTTCTTTTTCTTTTCACAAAACTGTTCTTGTAGTTGCCTCATAATAAATATGACATTTGTCATTGATCTTCATTCCATTAACCCAAACTGATTTTTGCTGATATGTATAATCTTCCTTAGCCTTTCATTTAGGGTCCTTTCCCAAATCTTCATTCCACATTCTAATAGCCACAATCCTCAGTAGTTCTTACACTGAAGTGCCTCAGTCTTTCACTTGTTTAAAGGAATCATTAAGTTATGGCACCATTCTGCTGGTACTTAATCCTCTACAAAGGCTGCTCAAATAATTTTTAACAAGGCATTCACTCCCACCTCTCCAGGATGCTTCAACAGGTCACTTGTTACTCCAGAAGGTTCAGTGGCTTTTCCATTTCTCATGGTGTTCAATGCAATTTTTATCCTATCCATTGTAATACCCATTACTGGTACCACTACAGGGCCTGTCTCCTCAGTTATATATTCATTCTCATCAATTTTAATTATTCCATTAGAGTCTTTGATGAAATGCCCACATACAACATCACTTCCATCTCTTTTCATTTGCTTTACCATTTGAGACATTTTTGTTTTTCCTCTGGTTGGTCCAATTCTGTCGCCCACACTTTCCATGCTACTTTCTTTGATCTGGCTACCTCCCTCTTTACTTCTTGGTTCTTAGTTTTATATCTTATATTTCTTAGTATAATCTTTTGTGATCTTCATGACCACTTCTCTGGCACTGGTTATAAACTCATTTCTTCTCACTGACCTTTTGTTGCACTTCTGCATCCTACCACCAACTTTCCCTTTCCTTCCATCTCTTTCCTGAAGTTTATCTACATATCTACATGCTTCTCTTCCATTGCTCAAGATGCTCCATTCTGGCTGCTCCCAACTGTTGCCCCTCTTTTCCATATTTTCAGCAAATTTTTTTTGAAATTCCTGTTTCACCTTATTTTCCTTTTTTTCCCCATGATTTCTTAATCAGGTATTTCTCAGATAGACCTAAGAGAGAGTCATCTACCCATGTCTGTCTTTTGACAGCCCTACTTATCTCAGCAACTATACTAACATCACTTCTTGCTCTCAACCGGCTGATCCAGTAGTGAAAGTGAGGTATACAGTCATGTTTGTAATTTTAGCTCTTGTGTGTCACTATGATGAGCCATCTGCTCATTAATGACTACCCTTGCTAGTTTTGTTAGGTATAGTAGATCTACTTGAAGAACCCAGTTTGCCATGTTGTCTTACAATGAGATGTTGTATACTAATGTGTAATTATTAATGCTGAGGTATCTCCATTCATAATTTTGATGGCATGGACTATGGCAGAAGGTATAATTTGGGGTTGGAATACTTTATCACAACCAACTGAATCAAATGCCTTGCAAAGTCAAAAATTGCCACTACTGCTTCTTTGTAGTAACTCCAGCTCTTCAACAGATTAAGAGCAAAGATATGAAAGCTGGTGGACTTTCCTAATCAGAATCTTGTGTGAAACATGACCTTGAAGATAATGTAGGAACACAGATGCTATGTTTTTTGTTCACTGGTATTATAGCATTGAAATCAATCTGAATATTTGCCCTGTTGAGGAACCTAAGCAACACTAAATAGGCCATGAAAACTGTGTTGTAATGTTTGTGAAAGGACATTCATTATTTATTAGCTGTCTAGTTTAAAATTAAGACAGTCACTAAGTAATAAATGGACTACAAAGTGTAAGAGTTTTGATGGGGAACAAATATGTTTACCACAGCATTAATAAGGGGCCACAAGTTTATTTTTTTTCTTTCTCCATACAGCTGCCCATATCTGTTTGTTAGATTGTCACCAGCAATTCCAATCATAGCAGCTTGGCTCTTTTTATTTGTAATGGCAACTCTTTTAAGGACTGCCTTTATGGATCCTGGCATTATTCCTCGTGCTGGTGCTGAAGAAACTGCATACATAGAGAAAACTCTAGGTATGTTATACAGAGAATATTTTTTTTATTTTCATGAACTGGAGGGCTTTTTGTCATTTTGAAAACTTATTAGTAGTTGCTTAATGAAGGTCTAGTTTTAGTATAGGTTATTATATATATATAATTTTGAATACTAAGAACCTTTTCACTGTATTTACATTATTCACCACAGAACAGGGGTGGCACAAAGGGTAATGAATGATTTCCAGTTTTTTCCAAAGGTTTACTTGAATACATTTGGCCCTATTTTTGAAGGTCTTCAGAAATATCCCTGATGGAATAATGCTACACTGGGCACTTCTCAATGGCATAATCATTCTGCAGTTTGATTACCTTGTTAAAATTTAGTTGGAAGTGTAGATTATATGCTGTCCTTAACTATGGATCAAGTTCTTGTGAAAACAAGTTATATGTTGTTTTACAGTTTTTTTGAAATACATTCAATACAAAACAACAATTTGACTTATGAGCAACAATTGGATATAAAAATATGAAAGACCATACTCAAGAATTAGAAATACAGAAAGAACAATCTACTCCATGTGTGAACCTTTTCCCTGGATCTGTGGTGGGAAAAATAAGGAAGGTAAAGAGGCATTTTACTGCTTGCCCTGTCAGTTTATGGGTGATACATCAAAGGTGAGCCATAATAATTTTTATTGTATTTAATACTGATATTTGATTGTTAGAATATTTTAGAATATCAATTTGTTTCAGATCAAATTATATGGCCTTGGATGTTTTTTTTCTCTAGTAAAAAAGGAAACATCAAATAAATGAATAAATAAATAATTTCATTTTTGCATCCAAGAACATTTGAAATTGTTTTTGATATCATTTTGAAAGAGAGAAAACAACAATATGTCAGTTTATTGTCATCAATGTATGCAAATTGAATTTTGTGTGGGAGGATATTCAATTCAGTTTTTGAACCTTGTGGCCAAATTATGTGTGTGAAAGCTGCTTTCACACACATAATTTGCAAATTTGAATGTTGAAGAAATTTCTTTGAAACTACATAAGAAATAATTGCCACCATGTTACATCATAGCAGAGTCCTTGACCACTATGGAAGAAGTTGGAGTGAGGTTGAGATTTGAAGATGAAAATGTATGGTTGGACAGTGAATTAGTCGAGGCAGAATGGAAACCAACATGGAAAAAAGTCAAAGAAACATTGAAGAAAGGTGTAGATGGATGGTGAATAGAACAGTATAAGATTAAAGAACAACAAACCAAGATGTTTGGGGACCAAGAATGAGAATGCCACCTGTGACTTACACAGAATCTATACCCATGCAAAACATCCACAATAATGGATATTTTAGAGCAAATGGTAGAGATGAGGTCATGGAAAGTGGAAAGAGGTTTGATGGAAGATGGAAGATGTCAACTGTGCCAGGAACAGAATGAAATGGTGGAGTACTTAGCTGCAAGTTGCAAGTTTTTTAGGAAACAGTGGATATCTGTAGACACAACAGATCTTTGATGATATTGGCAGTTGTTTTGGGCAAAATAGTACAATCTCATCTGGAAGGATGTGGTATGGTATAAGGAGAGATGGGAATGAGGAACAGTGTTAAAGAAAGAGATATTGCTTTTGAAAATAAAAAAGATGGATCATGTTTGCTGATTGGCATATCCTGTCACTATAATACCAGGTTTGAAAGAAAATTTTAAAAAATTGAAGCATATCAAGACTTAAAAGAGAGATCGAGCAGCTATGGAATTTAAGAAAAGTCAAGATAGTACCAAAAATCATGGGTGCTCAAGGTACAATTAGAAAGAACTTTGAGAACTGGCTGAAGAAAATTCGAATAGAATGCACCACAACACTTTAACAGAAAGCTTGTCTATCAGGAACTGCAAAGACACTTAAGAAAAGTACTGGACACCTAAAGCCAAGGGAATTGGCCTGCTGTCCACCAGTTAACTGGCAGTCAACATTATGCTGAGTGAACAGTAAACAACAACGACAATACTACTACTATTACTACTACTGCTACTCGTCATAATAATAATAATAATAATAATAATAATAATAATAATAATAACAATAATATATAATAATATATAATAATATATAATATATAATAATAATATATAATAATAATAATAATAGCTTTCCACATTCTGACTCTTACCATACCTGTTTCTTCCAGCATATTTATTCTTATTCAGTGCTTGCTTCTTGTTGTAATTTATCTTTCGATGACTGCAAGATTTTGGAACCCTTTGGGTGCTGAGTCATGCCCTCTTATTTCCATGCCAGCATANATAATAATAATAATAATAGCTTTCCACATTCTGACTCTTACCATACCTGTTTCTTCCAGCATATTTATTCTTATTCAGTGCTTGCTTCTTGTTGTAATTTATCTTTCGATGACTGCAAGATTTTGGAACCCTTTGGGTGCTGAGTCATGCCCTCTTCTGTTTGAATTCTCCATTTGGGAATCTTGGCATCTTGGAGATAAATTGGAGTAGCACAAGGTTCCTTGTGAAATGACATGATCCATACATAATACTATACATCTTTGTTTGCTGCTCATTTTCCATGCCAGCATAAGATTCATTACATTTACTTTTTAAGGCCCTTAACTAAGCACTTTTGCCCAGCACAAGGTCATTTTTTATTACCAGCTTTTGAAGGTAATCTTTAATATGAATACTGAGTAAATACTCAGTATTTTCCCCCATTGCTACCCCAAGTGATCAGGAGAGAATAGTATTTAAAAGCCAACCTTATTATACCAAAAATTTCTTTTAAACAGGGAATAATAAGTTAACTATTACATATGTGGTATTGCTTGGTGGCAGTTCACAGGACCTGGGCACTAGTATGCATCTTGTGTCAAGTCTGAAACTGTTAAATAGCCTTGTTGCAGTAGCTACTCATATAACTCATTGTTCGACCATTTTCTTTAAAATTAAAAGAAAGCTGGATGTAGTAAAAATATTTTTAGTTATTTGTGCAAATGCAGGATTATTATTTGTGTTGTTGTTTTTTTCAGAAACCCCAGGAGCTGAGCCAAGAGAGTATCGCCCACCAGCAAGAACAGTGGAAATTGAAGTTAAAGGCCAACCAGTTAAATTGAAATTCTGTTTTACCTGCAAAATTTTCCGCCCTCCAAGAGCTTCACATTGTAGTATGTGTGATAATTGTGTAGGTAAGTTGAGAATAATGACATTTTGCTTTGGACATTTTGTTTGTTTGCCACTTAAGAAATTAGTGACACTGTCATGGCACTAGATTAAACTGCACTACTTTTTTGTATTAGGAATGATGATGCTAATGGAGCAAGAAAAAGAAACACAATACTGATGTAAAAATATAAGATATTAAAGAACATGTTTGTCATGGTTTATGTTGGTCTGTTGATGCCTTAAAAAGTAATGATAGCTGATTATGACTGATTTTTTTCTTCAGAAAATGTTTTTCATAGCAAATTTCTTTACCACCAGGATGAATTTGTTTCTTGAAATTAGTGTTTGCATCACAGCTTTTTAAAATGTTTTATATGTGTTTGGTTTGAAAATTGTAATTTAAGGCTATTTGGGCAAAAAAAGTATAGAAAACATCATAACTCTGGAAGAAAAAGGAGTTAGGAGCTGAGATTTTGTGGTTTTACTAGTCTTAATGATATGTACCAATGGGTGTTAACTTCAAGGAAATTACTTTGAAATAATATTGTAATCTTTTATATTATATAACGTTTTTAAACGTTTATTTTTAGAGTCAGAATTAGAGCTGATATTTATGTAGAATTTGCCAGAAGTAACAACTTTGCATTTCTCATAAAATAGTCCTGCATCTGTTGATTTTTATAAAATTGAATTGGAATCTTGATGTTAGTGTGGCGATTTCAGGTATTTAAAGAAAGACAATAGATGTGTCTCATGCTTCCTGTTGCACCAGAATCTTAATTGTCAGATTCTCTTAACAGTTGTCACTCTCATGCGTATGATTTTCACCAGTAAGGATGACCATGTATTGAATACTTTTGGGTAAAAAATTGGTTTGGTATTTGTTGTTTTATATGGAGCTACAATCTTGAAATTTTTCCGTTTGTTTTTTAAGAAAGATTCTAACAGATATTTGTTAACCATTGTGAGTTTTCTACAGTATACCCAAATGAGAGATTATTCTTGCTTTTAACAACTTTTAGCATCCGATCTTTTCAAATGAACCCAGAAAAGTGTACTTTAAGTCACTTTCGGATATAGTCGTTGTTGGGTATGGAGATACTTTGTACCTCCTGACCACTGAAGGTCAGCCAGGTTCTGGGGGCCATTCGTTTGATTAAAGTAGCCGTACGAAAAATTGAAAGAAGGCGAAACGGTTACCCAGATGCAGTTCTTCAGTATGCTAACAAACTGAGCCTCATGATGATGACAACTGCAAACTCCGCCTACCACACTCCTGCCTTTATAAGAGAGGAGTGGTGATGGATTGACACTACCATTGTTGTTTTTATCGAGACACCATCTCTAGTAGGGTTACCATCGAAAGCTGAAGAGACGTCCTTACTGTTAGATAGGGAGCCCCTTCAGACGCCAGTCTAGTATTTCAGGATCCCAGGGTCAATATTTTCCTAATACCTCCTGCTTTTCTAACTCCTCCTAATCTTCGAATTGCTGTATTCAGTTATATAATATTCCCGAGCTGTCATATTGGTTAGTGACTAAATAACATAATTTTTTATGTAACTTTTAATTTTTTTGGCTTTCCTTTTTTTAGAACGTTTTGATCATCACTGCCCATGGGTAAGTAAGATAAAATCAGTACACCGTTTATCGAATGTAGATACTAACTAACTTTAAATCAAATCGTCAAGCGTACCTTTACCGCATTTCTATAATGCTCCCAATGCCACTTTTACTTACAGGTAGAAAACTTAACACCACACTGATTTATTGGGGGAAGGGGGTTGTTATCATCACCCGGCCTATTCTGAATAAAAGTTAGCAGTGATACACAAAAACATAAAAACTTCATGCGTATTACCCCCTTCCCCCAGGTTTACTTTAGTTTTTCCATTGCTATCCGGTTTTCACATTTATAAATGGCGTAATACTGAGTTTATAAATGCTTGCGGGGTTAGAACCTGAAGAAGGATGGGGTAGATAGGATCAATAGATGTCAAAAACGATAAAAACTGGAGGAAAAAGAACATTACGGCCTTTGCACTAAATTAGTTTGTAGACTTGCTAAAGGTGGAAAGCGTACAGAATAGTGTATTGGATGTATGAAAGCTCCTGCAATGGGCGAGTAATTAAAAAATGGGCTTCCCATGCTCGAGGCTCCGATTTCAAGCCTCCCCATGCTCCACATGCTGCTGCAGATACTGACCCCAATTTGTTTCCCGGTGATTACTGGCAGACTAATCCATGTGTTCCTGTTTTCGAAGGTAGAAGAGGTGAGTGATAAAGCTAATAAACTAAAAGTAACAGAAAATGCGAGTATAAACGTATTTATTAGCACCTCGCAGTTGTGTTGAAGCCTTGTAACGAGCGATTGCTTAAAAGAAAGGAACAGAAAACAAACATCGCTCGCCGGAAAAGTGATAGACTGCACTTTATGTTGCTGAACAAGGAAGGTGCTATGTAATTCCTTATAAAAAGATTACGGCTTATATAAGCACATTGGTCAGATGTTTTAGAGGGTCGCTATAGAACAGGAGTGTGCTGATGAAAAAACAGACCTTTATAATCCGTTGACTTGTTTCCTCTCATTTTGCTTTAATTTACAGGGCCGCCCTCCTTACTGATACTTCCTTATTATTAATATCCTAAAAGTTTAAAGAACTTCGCCATAGCGAGACCTGTGTTAAGAAAGCACAGGATAAAGTTTAGGACGGAAAGCCGTGTATTCGTTTATTTGAGAAATTACGAGTTTTCTTGGATATATGAAACTAGAAGGAAGAGTTCACGAACATGGGGCACCTAATTTTGAAAGTTGTGCTTCTATTCGAGATAAGTACTTTTAGACCTAACGTTCGCAACAATTCCATGCATCTAGAATTTCAAGATGATTTTTTTTCGAAAAACAATTAGTCTCATTGCATTCCCCAGTTGGACGAAACTGTAAGACAAAATTGCCCTTAAAGAAAGGACAACAAAAATACACAGTTGCCGTAAATTGCACACCTTAGTTAAGAAAAATCAAGAATGACCTTCAATAGGATGAAATAGAGCAGCAGAGACCGCGACGCTAGAACAAGGCCCTTACAATGTTGGAGAAAATAGCAGATGTTACCATGGATTCTTATCTTAAGTGTCAACCTTCAGTGTGCGCATTATAAGTAAGTAGTAAGGATAAACTACCTTTGAACCCTAAGCTTCTAAATAATGTGCATGGACAGTGATCTTTACAGTTGAACGATTTTTTGCCTGCTGTGTGGAAGGACTGTGTGTTTCTAGAGAAACCGGTAACTTCGAGAACAATCAGCACTTAGTATAAAACTATTAGAGGAAATATTCCTGTCTGGAAACCAATACAAAGACTCGTTATTCCCATTTTCATTGAGAATGGATAGATGACAATGTTGTGGCAATTGAAGAATGCTTATGTCAGAACTCACGTCAGAACTAAGTGATATTGAGATTCGTTTACTGAAAAAGTGGCGAATGAAGAAAAGCTTCTGGCATATCACAGAAATTTAGTTCTTTGTTGTTAATGAAAGTAATTTCAGGAGTAATATAATGCTTATGATATGTTTGCAAGGAGTTCTTTTACGTCTTGGAGAATCATGATCTGCCAGTTGCCTGCATAACAGAGGTACAATAATTTTTGTGATACAGAAACTCCTAACTGTGCATAATAACAAAGTCGGCGAGCCAGTCAAATGATAGATCGAGTTCCCAAGATAATCAAATTAGGGAAGTCCGTGTATTTTCAAGATCCGATAGATTGGTCAGAGATTTCCAAAGTTGCACTTAATTTATTTTGACATTTTTTGAACTTTATTGAATTTAATTCAAAAGTCCCAAAGCCCTGCATGTTAATGTATAATCGTTTGGTACTTATTTGCAAAGTTACTTATTGATGGCTCAGGTCAGTATGTGTAAATATGACTAATCCAAATAGAAATACGCAATAGTGATTCTGTCAGCCCCAAAATGAGTCGAATGAAATGATCTGGCTGAAAATATGGAAAGACAGGCCGTATTTTTAAGCCAAACGTTGTGAAAGGTCAAGTTGGAAGAAACGTTGTGTTTCTTCTATTGGTTCATGCAAAGATTGAAAGATAGACGGTGACATAGGCCTTGCTTCTTTTTTAGTTGCTGTTATCTAGCATCCCACACCCTTTGTTCATATATTTTAGATTCCATTTGCCTTACAATTAATTCACACAGAAAATGGTTGCTAAACAATTACATATATTAGGTTCACTAGCTATTTGCTGCCTTTTCACCAAACAACCGTGCAGTCGTTATTTCTCACGAAAGGTTAAAGTCACGTAGGATAGCAAAAGCAGTTGACACATTCTATGAAAACGGGTGATGTATTCATTAACATTTGGATTTTGTTTGCAGAGGCTTTGTTAAAACAAGTTATATAACTGGTATGTGACTATGGTGCTAGTCAATCTCATTATTACATGAGCAAAACAGTACTCGAGGCCAATATTTACAAGTATTCATTGTGTTTGTTATTTAATATATCTCATTTTCACACCAATAGTTTAGCAATTAACGGATCAACAAAGTTTTTTAGGACAGCAGAATTGTAGTTAGACTTTAATAAGGGTACGATTTGAGCAGGCTAGATTGTTTATTCAGCAAATAACAATAGCTTCTGGAGGACAACCGTTATTCATTGTGCTGAAAGCAGGTTCTTTTCTGTTTCTGAACATATTATAAGGTAGAAGTGAATATCTATCTATCTATCTATCTATCTATCTATCTATCTATCTATCTATCTATCTATCTATCTATCTATCTATCTATCTATCTATCTATCTATCTATCTATCTATCTATCTATCTATCTATCTATCTATCTGTTTATCTATCTGTTTATCTATCTACATCT
>RDPX01000076.1:1692928-1711955 GCA_003991215.1 Morbakka virulenta | reverse complement strand
CCCCCCCCTCTTCCCCCCTCCTCTTCCTCTTCCCCCCTCCTCTTCCCCCCTTCTCTTCCCCCCTCCTCTTGCCCCTCTTCTCTCCTTCCTCTTCTCTCCTTCCTCTTCTCTCCCTCTTCTCTCTCTTCTTCTTTCTCACTTCTCTCTTACACGAACATTAATTGGAATTTACTGTTTATTTACCTTAACATTTCGGTATAGTCAGGTTATTTTCCCCTAAGCTTCGTACTTATACTGTTATCTCTTGCCAGAGCTGGTTTGTTTTTCCAATTGATTAATATAATCAATGCTGTTGTGTTCCATTTAGTCTTATCAGAAGGAGAGAAATGGTCGTCCCAGATGCTGGTGAAGCAGTTGATACTTATGGATCAGTGAGAACGGGGAACGAGGTATGATTAAGGTTTGTTGAACCTTAAATATTCTTATTTCAAGCATTCATTGTTTCTTTAACAATTCCTTTAATTCTTGGAGTTTATTTTCTATGAAGACTGAAAAAGGAGTTCGCCAGTCTTACAGTCAGAGTAAGGAGATTTGTAACTTTCGCCTTCCCGTTAGCTCTATCAACTTTGTCACTTTGCAGAACAATGCCATCAGACTTGACGATCGTCCTCTTTTCATGACACATGATGCGCATTTTTCGATGCCTAATTCCTAATTCGGAATTCTCCGTACAATTTTAGACCGTCCATATACACGAAATGTTTGTTTTAACCCTCTTTGGTGAACCTCTTCTCCCGGTGCAGCTTTTCTTAAGATGCTTCCAAGTAAGACATTTGATTTTACAAACAATAGGGGTGAGAAGGTATTCGCTTTAAAGATTTCTCTCCCTATTCTTATTCCCCCCAATTCTTTACTCGGCACATCATTACCAGTCTCCGGGCTTATCATCATCATCATCATCATCATCATCATCATCATCGTCGTCGTCGTCATCAGTAGTTATCTTAATTAATACCTGGGGGGGGGTGACTGCCTCGTGGGTGCTCTTAACCAAAATTTATTATTTTTCTTTTAATATCGAGGGTAAATTTGGTTGTGTTTTGTTATTGGTTTTATTTCTCAGGTGTCCCTGGGCTGTGATAATACCACTTAATATTTGATTAGTTATCCATTGTGAGCCATTGTTGTCATGAAACAATAACGGCTTGAGCAATGTGGCTTTCTTCAGTTGCAATGGGTTGTTACTTGCGACGCCAAGGTAATGTTACCATTTTTGGCGATCTATATTATATCTCTGTTGTGGCTATATTTTATGTCCTCCCGTTCTTCTTACCACTTGGAAATTATGTAGATTTGCACTGTTCGCATGGTCTCAATATCAGTTACAAGAATGGTCAGAACCATGAAAATAGGCCAAAAATAGTACCTGATACTGCAAACAGATATGCCGTTGTTTCATGCAGCTATCACCAGTGTTCTCCTTCTGTAGGAAGGATCTTCACTGAATATAAAGCTGTTGAATGTTTTCAGATAAATGGTTAAAACTAGTACTTGCTAAATTGCAAGTACTGTTGGCTTATTTAAACTACCTTGGTTTTTTTGTATATTTGTTCAGTTAAAATGCAGAGAAATTGAATACCTGTTCAATTAAAATTGTAAGGAAAAAGCTCCTGCTGAATTCATTTGTATGCATGAAATAACCGCATTGTTATTAAGTATTGCAACTACTGTATTCCTATTAAGTCCATTAACGACCAAAGCACAGGTATTAGGCCCGACAGTTAAGTTATTGTTTTATTGTGATACAATTGTGATTGTCTTACTAAAGTAGGCACTTTGCTTTATTTTATTGGTTTTATTTTCAAATAAACAGAAGAAATGTTTAGCTACTGATTATTTAACTTTTGTCAGTTGTCGGGGTCGCTTAATATCATTGTTGGCCAATGCAGTGGTATAGCCAGCCTTAATGAGTCGGTCGTTCTAACACCAATATATACAAACATCCTATAGCGGCGAATGAAGGTGCCCCAAGGGAATGAGCCCTGGTCGTAGGGCTTGAGGATTATTAATATTACCCGAAGGGAAAAGAACCCTGGTTTGGGCACCTAAAATGGTTTAACATGTATCAACAACTGTGTTTGGTAAAAGTTCTCAGAATAGCTCCAACGATTAAAGGTCCGAAATAGTAACCCGTAGAGAGCTTTAAAGCTACCCAAGTACTGTGCTTGTTATCAGCAGCACAATAACAAGGTCACACAAGAAACTGAGCATGACCAGTCACAGAGTATTCAGTAAACAAAGTTATCAACTGGGAATTTAACCACAGATCTAACGCAGGCAGGAGTGGTGCATTTCGCTTGAATAATTTGACGTAACCAATACGACCGGTAACTACGCCACTGGATCAGTGATCAGCGATTAGTTCATTGATGTGTAATATAATTATCCATGGTCAATATCACCTTTGGTGGTAGAAATCATTTATGATTTGTAGCAAACATATTCGTATATGGGCCAAAAATTTGAATAATGCCATGGTGTTACTGATGGCGCCTATCTTCATTGATGGTTTATTACATTGTGGTTTATTGATTGGGTGCATATCGTGGTTGGTGGTTGATAACATCATTTATTGTCCATGATCTAACTGATGGTCGACATGTTCATTGATAGACGATAACAGTATAAATAGTCAATGGCATATTTGATGGTATATACCATCATTCTTTGTCAACATCGTTGTTTCTGATAGACGGCAGCTTGAGCATTGTTTACTTTCACATTAAAACCGATTACTTTTCTATTTGCCATTTTCACGTATCATTGTAAAGCAGTGTTGTTAAAGTTACAATGAAAGTGAAGGGGAAAGAAAAAGAATCTATTCATGCTACTACACAACTGTTCCTTATAAAAGAAAGACAAGTAAAAATACCCTTTACCTTAAGCTGGATCAGAACCGGTGCCTTTGGCCCTCATAATCATTTTTCCTAACAAGTACCAGCAGCTGTCCCCACTACGTTCATAACCAGTACATTTTACCAGCCGAATCTTTTAGTTCATTTTCTATTCTATTCCAGGGTCTAATCGTTAAACTTCTCATCCTGATTTAAATAATAATGACTGAACATTCCACTTTGCTCTCAAGACCGGAATAATTGATCAAAACAAGGAGCGGAACGGGAATTGTAAATATTAACTAAAAAGATTTTCGGAATGATAAATTGTTTTCAGCATGGCTCTTTAAAAGGACAACCTTTTCACTTTTAAACCCTTATTTACAGATTGGATTTTGATATGTATCACCGTCACTGTAGAATGTATCACGTTAGGAAATCCCTTGAATCTCTTCAAAAAGATTGCTGTAAGCCACAAAGAATACTGACGACAAGCAATACTTTAAGAATCTTTATAGGTTTTCCTTAAGAGAAAAACCGTAAGACACATGGCCACCCTTCTAATTACAAAAGTAGATCTAAATATTTTTTTATGAAATATAATCTTATAAATATAATCTTCTAAAATTGAATTTGAAGAAGGGTGACTTCATAAGAGGTTTACTGAGGAAATACAAGCCTTCGTGCTAGCTTGAGGAATACAAATTTTACATTGGTCTCCAAAGATGTGGTCGGTAAATTTTCAAATAAATGTTTCAAAGTTAATACAGTTTTAATATTTACCTGTGAAAAGTGAAGATATTTGTTATGCAAGTTTCATGCTAAGTGGTTTTTACCCTCATCCTACTACTTAAATGTTAGGGTTATTTAAAATTATTGATTCGCAGAGATAGATTCTAATCTAACTACTAGTCATTCCAGGGTTTCAGTCAACTCAAAGTTTTCATAGAAATAAATAAACATGTTTTAAATGGAACTTGCTAAGATACACTAGACAAGTGTAATGTTAATCGCTACAAAGCATTTTGCAGTCTTCCTCTTTCATTTGATCCGCACCTAGCAGGTCAAAGTTGTGCACGTATCCTTTGGTTTTACCAGGAGCAAAGTTGGTATTGGATAAGTCAGCGCAGCAAGCAGCACTTCCTTGTTTAAACAGACGCTGCGTAAAAAGGGTTACTTGTCTTTTCGCGCGTTTACTTCTCAGGATAAGGTGGTAGGTTTAGCATTATGGTTAACGCGTGCAGAGCTGTTAGCAGTCGGAGTGTCCACGAATCCCTATTAATAGTGTCTGAAATGCCCTAGGAGTCATAGTCTGTAAAAGATTAATATAGTCTAAGCGAAATTTTAAAAATTGCCAAGGCATCCCGAATCGTAGTGAAGAGGACGTTAAATATGCACTGTCTCACAAGGTTCCTTTCTTTACTTCTTGAAAGAACTGACGTAACAGTACGTTTAGACTGTGTGTGACCATTTTAGAATAATAGCAAAATAACAGACGACAAAAGAAATCCGATTTACACCAGACCTGTACACTACACCAAAGCCTGATCAAGCAGTCAACACGGATTTGTGTTATCGTCCGTTATCTTGCTATCAATTCGAGAAAGGTTAAGTTGCCGGTAAGGTAGTCCTTATTTAACATTTTATCTACGATATAAAATTCAGCGCCCCTTTCTTTTACCTCATTAAAGGAACAGGTTATTATTTTATAGTTATTTACAAGCTTCAGTTATAAGTATGACAAGTTACAAATTACAAATTCAATCTGAAACAATATGAAAGACAGACAGAACTTTCATGCGATCTTTACGCACTTCAGCAATGGGTTGGTTGCTAAGGCCGTTGAGATTTGAGTTGTTGCTGTTTTTTGTGGATGACTAGCTTGAACCATTTAGCAAGATACAGTTTTTTGAGTAAAATGAAAAACCAAATTTTTTTAGCTAATTTTGAATCAGTGTACTTTGTGATCAAGTGCAACGTGTTTTTGAAATACATTTTTCACAGGTAGCAGAACAGAAGTGTTTGATTTTTGTTGGAATTAATGTGCGGCCTTTGTTACTCGAAAATGAACATTCGCACAATTACGAGTTTGAAGTCACATATTCGTGAGAATTAAATCCTGTGATTACGGGAGATCTCCTTGAAACTGCAAAAATCCCCCCCCCCCCCCTAGAAATAACCAACTTTTTTATATTTATTTGTGGACAGCAGGAAAGGCATACATTTGTAACGTCGCCTGTGTAGCTATAGCTTCCATGATTTGAATTACTAATAGTTTTTTACTTGTTATTTTGTATAGATGTCATCTCCGGCCAACGGAGTCGCTAACAAATTAAAGGAATCGACATCATCTCCCGTAAAAGATAATAAAAGTAAACCTGAAACATTTGATCCCAGTATGAAAGCCCTGTTATCCGCAGAAGCACAGAATGAAGACTCACTTCAGGGAGACTGTGAAAAGGGCTTGTTAAAGCTTAGTAGTGTTTAGATTGAAGGGAAATCACAACATTCATTCGAGGAAATCGATACTTTCATCAGAGATAGATTGAAATGACTTTTACTATTAAAGATATCTTTCTTCAACTCGAAATTTCTCCGACATCATTAACCATTGTTTTGCGACAATTTTATCGATGGCAGTATTTTTTCCCCGTAAGCTGTATATTTTAATGTTTCGAAACCAATATGTGTTGTTGCGGCCCGTATTTTTGGTTTGCTTTAGCTCTTTTTTTGTGTGTGTCATTACAGAAAATAATTTCTTAGAAAATGAAGTAAACAAGCACAGAAAATAAAACATTTCTATGTACGAAAACTTGTTTTCATCAGACAAGATTTTGTAAAATACATCATTACTTTTGGTGGTAATTGCCTGATGTCTTGAAAAAAATGATATCTGCTTCCCAGCATTGTGGTATAGTACCACATCACTGCTGGTTGCGAGGAAAACTGTACAAGTTTCTGTCACATAAGTGGAATTCGAGGTTGGGCAGATTTTTTGTTGTTGTTTTTATTTCAGGTGCGACCCTCGTGTTAATAACCATTGCAACTGAAAAATTTACGAACATGGTGAACTTTGATCGTAGATATTAGTTTTGTTAATACAGCGCAGTTGGCTTGGTCAGGTATCGAATGTATCTGCAAAGCAGAGGTAGCGCTTATTGTTGTACATTGTTGTTTGTTATTGTACTTAAGAACTATATGTATATCAGTAGCAATGCATCGTCACAAAATTAGTTAAGCGTTTTATAAAAGATCGATTGGTGGTTTTGGACAAGGTAGAGGAATAGAAAACCGAATATTTGTTTCGAAGTATTCGTGAGGAAACACATTAAGAATCACCTGTAGTTATATTAAGAAGATAGTTATTGGGATTTCCGCTCTCTTTCTGTTGTTTATCATTTTAGACTGAAATAGTTAAAGGCGTTGGTGTGTACATTAAGCAGAAAGGGATTCCGGTATTTTTGAAGTAAAATGCTCCCAATTCATGAAATTTTGGTCATATTGGTTAAAGAAGTAAGATTTAAAGCCAGTGAAATGGCTTTTTTAAAGTTCTGCCAGGGTTTTCCTTAAATTTTTAATTTTGACGTAATCAGATGTGTACAAGCCCAAAGCATAAAACCTCTAGAATGGGTTGGGGTTTTTTTTATTCCTGTTGATAGCTGGCGTTGATTATGTTAACACTTTAAAATATGTAAAAGAAAAGAAATTTGTTGACCCATAAAGCCAAAACGCGGTTGCTTTTTACCTTTATGCTTATGTGGTTAGTTTCTCAGTCAACCCCTCAAAGAAAGCGCAGCCATAACCATGTAGATGTGGATAAGATTTAGAACGTTTAGGGCCTGGAAAAGCATTCAAATGGGAGTTACGTTTCAAAAATGAGAGCCGTAGCACAAATATGTCAGTCGATAGAGCAAGTTTGATGCAACTTTGTTTCGATTCTTTTGGGTTTTGATTCAATATTAATTTATTTGATTATGGTTTTAAAATAGGGCAATTTGACAGTAATAAAGAAAGGTAAAAAAGGGTATTGATTTGTAAATAAAAGCGCCATAGCCTTGTTCCGAAACAGCCAGTTTTGTTAGGTAAACATATCAGCTTGATTTAATTTTAAGAGTATTTTAACAATATTTGCATTCATTTACCACGTCTGTTGTAATTGTCGAAGTGCTAAAATGAATGCATGATAATAAAATATAGGGTATTGTTACTTTTCTATTTAGCGAGATTCAGTATATTTTAATGTTGGCTATTAATATAAGTTTATTCAGAGCTGAGCAAAAGATGTTTTAAAGTAGAGGTAACTGCCGTGCTCTTCATGTCTCTTATGAGCCCCTCAAGCATATGCGGACCGTCGTACCTAATCATATTTTCATTATTTTAAGTTTGGTTTTAAAGGCAGCACTTTCCCCCCTAATTTTCGTTTGTATGACCTGCCGCGGTAAACAGTTGCTCCCAGACATGAGTCACGCATAAAGTGGGCTGCGTTGGTTACTGTCTTGTCTTCAGCCAAGTTAATGACTGTTATATTATCACTTGCCTGATGTGCTCCTTTTGGGCAATCCCTGATTTAACCTTGATATTACATCTTCGCGTGACTGCATGCAGGTAACTCGGTAAGAAATTGTAATTCCTACCTGGTGATTTTAGCCGGGGTTTTTCTTGGCTTAGTTTAGAGTTCAGAATGAGAAGGTTTTGGCAGTTCGTTTTAAAGCCAAGAGTATAATAGTTGCACAAACATCACTCATCAAAAAGCAAACACCACAAACCAGGCTGATGTGGTTATTTTAGAAATTATTTTGGTGCCAATATGCAGGATATTACACAGCAACACATGGAAGTATTGATTACGGAATTTCATTTCATATTTGACTTGCATTAAAAACCCTTGGAGGGATGTGCCACTGTTACACGCGTGAGTTTGCTTTCGAACCCTTTTGTTGTCCTGTGAATGTACTTTAGCAGAAATTAAGAAAATTGGGTTTCCAGTTCAAAGCTTTGAAAAAGGTCTGGAACCCAAAATATCCAAACTGAGTTATTAAAGTTTGGAACAGGATAAAAAAAATGTTTTTTCCTTAACGTATATTTTTATATGTTTTGCACTAACCTTTGACAAAACGCTGTTAAAATTTATGTGGCGTTCATTACATCTTTTGTAGGCCATGGTATACGAGGCAGAACTTCTGCCCACGCACTTCTGTATGTTCACGAAAAGATGTAGTTCTACCTCTCTTTAAAGCAGCTGTTTCAGTGGGCTTTGATAGAATCTCAGTCTGAGGCTTGGCGCATTCCGAAAGCGCAACATAGAATTGGGCCTGGACATACGTAAATATAGCAATTGTACAAATTATACAAATCAGACCCATAATGTAGCAGAGATATAGTGCCAGCACAATTTTTGCAATGACTTGAAACCCTAGAGATGTGCGCCGAGTTTACTGTAACAACCTTTGAGTTTTCAATTATAATTCAGATGAAGTACAATGTAACTTATTCAAAATGTGAGGGGATTAAATTTGTATAAACGTTACGACAAAAAAATACGGTCTTAATGTATGGCATTGACGCCATTATTGGCAACTTTTCAAGTAGGCTTTGGCTGTTATCTCTGTTGAATGAAAGGTGCTTTGCAAGTAAAAAGGCGACAATAGATATATATTACAGTCGACGGATAACGTGACAGTGCTGAACGCCGCTTTAAAATTCAGACAGCTGAAAGTTTAAATGTTTTACGTTATGCCAGTAGTTCACTTTCATATCAACAAGCTACGAAGCCATTGCGTTTTATGATAGTTGATGGTGATTACATTACCCCAATTCATTGAGTTCGTCAGGGTTTAATATTTAGAATAGATGTGTTGGCTTAGTTTGTAAATGATATACTGTATATATTGTATTTGCATTCGGAATCGTTGCTAATGACAACAAGACCACTATTCTCAGCATGAAGTGTCCTGACGACTCGTTCTTTAGAGTTCTTTACCACTTATGTGTAATAGTGTTCAATTACATCCTTTTGCACTGCAGTCAGTGCTAGATTACCTGAAACCCACTTAATACATATCGAGCTTTTTGGGAAGCATTACTTGTTGCCAATGATAGTGCATATGTGGATCAGTTAATTTGCATTGTTAATACGTATATTTTATCGTCGGTAATACAATGATTTCGGTACGTTATGCAAAAACCGCTGACAAATTGAGTTTTCGGCCTTCTTCAGAGTACCATTACTCTGCAATAAGAAATCGAATCGAGTTTAATTTCTTTTTACAGAGCGATAATTTTATGCGTTTAAATGACATTTATACTGTTGCTACTCGTACTATTTAGAAGTTTTATATAATTGCATGGTTCAAAGTGGTTAGCATACAGAAAAAGTTAATCCTTCGAATGTATCTTACCTTAATACCCCGATTAGCATATTCAAATTTACTTGGTTCCCGCATACATACGAAATATAAGATTCGTGTATGCAAACTTTTATGTCGAGTTTGAAATTTGAGGTGTGGTAGGCCCTATACACTTTTAGTGTATCTTGGGAATATAAGGATAGTATTATGTAGTTACTATACCAATAAACGAGTCCCTTTATTTGTAATTAATTAAAAGATACACATCTTGAAGAAAAGAACCTTCATGTTATTACATTACCGTTATACAGTAATTCTTAATTTAGATTTTTGTTCACAGCGATTTATGGTACATTAAGTTCAATCGAGTAACCACGCAGTCTAAAAAGTGCTGTTCGGACATTGAATTGTCCAAGCTTTCTCATACAAATTACATTGCCATTCACAGTTAATGCTAGATTAATTTAATGTTGATCATTAAAATCGCAAGCCCAATCCCACCCCTCCTTAACTCCGCTCCGAAAAACTGATCAAGAGAAACATGGCTTGAAAAGAACGAATATTTGGTAACAATTGGTTTGAAAATGCGGTCAAGTCCAGTAGTCACGATGACTAAAAATTACATCGGTAACTAGATATTTTACTGCTATGCCCACCCATTCCCGTCAATGATAACTGCTAAATCATGCAAGCACCCCTTACCCTGTAAATTATGTCTCCTTTTAGGTAAGTTTGCCTTTTCATTCCACTCACGAACAAGTATTCCAAGCTATGCCCACTTAAACCTTTTTTTATTAAACCGAAGGCATTAAAATTTAATACCATAAACATATTTATAAGAAACATAGCGTATGAGTTCAGGGTTAATTTTTCTTAGCACTTTTTAGTTTTTGTCTTTATGAAAACTGTATTTTTGAAATTACATAAACCTTGCGTGCTTTTTCTAGAATTAATTTGCCCCTCTATTTTCGTTTGCTTCCATTCGTGCATTGAAAAATATTGCTTGGTTTCTTGTATTTCAAAAAGATCCGAGTTTTAAATACAAGCATGTTTGTTTTTTGTCTTTCTCAGCTGCCGATGTTTGTTACATGTTTCGTAACATGGTACGTTAACCTGCCTGTTTCTCATACACGTCTTCTAACATACCAGGCTACACATGTATATGAATGATAATCCTTAAATACATGTTAACACGTAACACCGTATTTCGACCAAGCAACCACTTGTCAATGTGCACCTCGATTCATAAATACTGTTATTAAGTGCTACCACTCATTAAAGCGCTTCTTTACCCCTCAGTTGTTAAATAAATAGTCTTTCGACATAAAAAATTATACCATAATTAGTTTTAAAACACTTATTTAGATAAAAGGAATACTATATTCCTTTAATTAAACGTCCCCAATTTGCGTCTTTGTCAATATGATGTAAATAGATGAACGAAGAAGGCGAAACTAAATATTGTGTTCCTCGTCCATGAACGAGAGTTGAATCATCAACGAGACAGTTTTCTGGTTAACAGATTTGAGCATATTTATTGGTTTTCAATATTGGGTAAGATCACAGATATTAACTTCCAACGTGCATATATTGCTCTGTACCACAAATTTCAGAGGCGATCTTTTTTGTTAAAAACTTTTGTTTTCTACTTATTCATACTTTGTAAATTATTTGAAACGTTTGTTTTAATTTTTTTTACATGTGGTATCCTGTAATTTTTTAGTTGTGACATGTCAAGACGTACTAAAAAGAAACAACCCTGTATTTCAGTTTAATTAAGAAAAGGATATGTGTAATTTGGGACAAATAGTTTTCATTCTGTTTGTCAGCCATGCTTTTGCATTTGAAAAGTTTGTAATCACACACATCTTGAGCTATGCAATAAAAAACAAGTTGTAGTATCCATATTCAAGCAATACTCGCGGCAAAGAGTATTGAGTTTCTGGTACAGAAACTAAAAGAATCTAATGAATGACAAGGCTTATGCATTGAATTCATGTCAGAACTTTTCGTGCTTGATCATGGCATTTGATATCATGCTTATTTAGGTACCAAGTTTTGAAAGCTACAAATTGCCTGGTGTTTTATAAATGATTAGCAGAGTACTCGACGTCGCCCGGGTATTCCCTTGTGTTTATTTTTGTACCGATTTTTGGATAACTTATTTTCGGTTCTTTTTCAGTCCTCTCATTGTGTCCATCAGGCCCCCGTCTAGCCTCTTTGTAATTTTAAAACAGTCCATTTTTAGTGCCCAAAACCGCCTTACTTCTTGTTTAGTGGGTCACTTCCGGTTTAGGTGAGGTCACTTTCCGTTCTGTTTCAGACCTTCCAATGTCTATGAGGTTGTGCTTTAGCATCCTGCAAAGTTTTGCTGCAATTGGAGGTCTATTGGGCCTGAGAAGACTATTTCCGTTTTGGTGTCTTCACTTCCTGGTCTATTTTGGTCCTCTTATTGTGTTTATCAGGCAGTCCTATAGCCTCCAATCAATTTTCGCTGCAATCATCGGAGCTTCCCAACTGCCTTACTTCCTGTTTAACGGAGTCATTTCCGGTTAGTGATGTCACTTCCGGTTTTGTTGTGTTTTCCCCCCAATGTCTGTTAGGCTGAGCTGTAGCCTCCCACAAAGTTTCGCTGCAATCGTAGGTCTCTAGGGCCAGAAACAGCTCTACTTATTGTGCAGAAAGGCCACGTCCTGTTTTATGACGTCACTTGCCGTGCCCCTATTTTCTCCTCTGCGTTTCCATAGAGGTTTCTTTCAAGTTTGATGTCCATTGGACAAATTTTGTGCCTGTTCTGGTCAGCTAAGTACCTTCAAATTGCATATTCGACCCTAAAACGTCACTTCCGGTTTAGTGACGCCACTTTCGGTAGGCCTAAATCACTTACCGGATGTTACTCCATGTTCCTGCCAAGTTTGGCTGCGATCGGTCCACCCGTTTGGACGCCAACCCTGAACAAATACATATACACACACACACAAAGGACTTTAAATACAAGAAGAAAATAGGATAAACGTAAGTGAGCTAGTCACATTTTGTGATTTGCTGTTAAAATAAACTTTAGACCGTATACGAGTTTTGTTTGACCATAGGAAGTAACAAGGACGAGTCACAACTGTTCCTTTTGTAGCTGTGCTAACTTCTTTGCTTTTTGCTGCTTGCTACTGTGTGTATAGTGGCGTGTTTTATTAAATCATAGCTCCCATTTACTGTGGGTGGAGTAAAAACTGCCCAATTTAATAGCTTCGAGTAATCAGCAGTACCAAGTTTGTCTTGGATACAGGAATATCAAGGACTATTTGTACTCAGTTTTCATTACCACCACCTAATTCAACCCAGGCACTTGCAGTAGCAAACAGGTAAAGCATTGGGGGCATTTAGTACCTGACGACGCAGGGACACGGATGGTCAGGCAGACACAAGAAGTACAGACATTTTTGGGGTTACTAAGCTGTCGTAGCTGCTGTATTCGATGCGTTTCGGACTCAAATCACGTTTGTCTTGTCTTGGGATGATGCCGCGAGCTGAGAGGAAACGTGAACATTTGGTACTGGTGCGTTTTATCTGTTTCGGTAAGCAAAGAAAAAGGACGTTCAGAGTGTTTGGGGGGGGGGGAACAAAATCTGCTGGAAGAGTACACTTCTGTTGTCCGCATGTGATGCGTATGATCGATCGTTTTGTGATGCCCACACTTTAAACCCGTCAGTCAAAACTAAATAAGTTATCTCCTACATGTTAGGTAATGATATATGTAATATATGATACAGTAAATCTGAATCCAGGTATTTTTCAGCATACCCCTAAAATAACCATTCGTCACACGTAACGACGTGTAATTACCATTTCACTTGGGAAGTGCAACAAAACCTACGCGAAGTTCCCGTTGTTAATGAAATGTTGTTTCTGTTATATATATATTTACCAGTATATATAAAACTTGCTTAGCTTCAGCGGTTTTAAACTATGCATTGATGAAAAACAAAATATATTGTGGTTGATCTCATACGACTATCAGTTAACATACACTTTTATGTATTCCGAAAAAATAGCTTATATCTTAACCCACAAGCAGAAATACATATGTAGCGTATAAGTAAGACTAAAAATTTGATAACAATTTTTTTATGAGCTATTCACCAAAAATGGTTTCCTGGAAGATCTTCAGCAGTTAACGAAGACAATTAGAAATCTGGTTTTGGAGATGACGGCTTATAATTTTGCAACAAGCTCAGAAGTACTGCCTATGAATTAAAGGGAAAAAAGTAAAAATACACATTAATAAAAGAACTTCATAAAAAATCTCGAAATACATACAAAGAATTGGAAATAAAACGAACAAAACAAAAACAAATTATAGTAGAAAATGAATGATTAGTTTTTGCATTATCTAATTCAGGGGTCTTCAAACTTCTGTATCCACAGGGGCAACTAATCTTGTGTGTCGATTTTCAAAATTCACCATCTTTTACAAGTATATATATTGATCAGACATTAAATTGAAATTTTTAATTGAAACTTTTTATGGAACTTGTACATAGACTATAGGAGGTACCTTGTAACGTGTCGGCAAGATTTCACAGCTATAGTTTATTTCGAGACAGCATGTAACATTACAATGTTACATGATTGATAATTACCAATGAATTTGATGTAACTGTCCTTTTGACCCTATTAGTAAATCATATTGAGATAGAAGATTTGAAGACCCCCTCATCATTAATATCATATTTGCAGATGATACATTGCTAATAGCATCAACTCAAGCAAGTCTCCAAGATTTGTTAAATACTGTTAATAAAAAGAGTAGAACTACAGGTTTATCACTTAACCAATTACATCAACATACAAACTCTATTCATGGAGAAGAAATAAAACAAGAGAATGAATTTAACTATCTAGACAGTATGGTTGCATCTGAAACAAGATACACATCAGAAGTTAAAAGAAGAATATCTATGGCTAAAGATGCTTTTAACAGACGTGCTGCTGTGTTGAAGGACCAAAGATTGCCATTAGAAACGAGACTGAGACTGTTATAATGCTATGTTCACTCCATTATGCTATGTGGGTGTAAAACTTGGACGCTGAATTCCAACTTAGTGAAAAGACTTCAAAGCGCAGAGATGTGGTTTCTGCGGAGAATGCTTAGAATAACAAGGACTGATAGATTAACAAATGAAGAGACATCGAGGAAAGAACCACGCAGAAGGTAAAGGTCATAAAAGAAAGACAAGTGAAATTTTCTGGGGACACGCTGAGCAGAAACAGTTTGGAAATTTGAGTATACCGGTAAGGATTTCCAGAAGAAAGACGAGGGGTAGGCTGAGACTAAAATTGCTTGATAACATCAAAAGATGAACTGGTATACAACAAGTTGAGAAGATCTTTCACATAACAGTAAACAAATGTGGCACAAATTGATAACGGATTTGCTTGAAGGAAAGCGCACGGTGATGATCACCATTATCGTCATCAGTAAAGAGCTCAAATGTCCATAAGATAGTCTCTCTTTGTAATTGTTCTTACCAAATTGAGGAAATCTGTTCACACTCCAAAGTTTTTTTGAACATAAAAACCATTCCATAAGCAAGTTGCTTTAGTAAAGGAAACTGCTTTGTTAGCAAAGATTTGTAGAACTGAATGAGGTTCCCTTCTTTGAATTTATCCTTCAACATGTCACTGGACTGAAAATCAATTAGTTATACATGATATTCGCTGAAAGTTCTTTCACCATCACACAGGAATGGATTTTCAAACAGCCTTATGTCATCAGCCTTTTCATTCAGAGTCTACTTCCGCAAATTTGAAATGACATCCTGTGCAAAGACACAAGGAAACTCTATTTCAGTTTCCCCTTTCATTTTAGGCAACATTCAAAGAGGCTTAAATTGTCTTTTCTCACATTATCTCTAAACAACACTAGCTTTCCTCTGAGTACGTTGATAAGAGTATAAAGTCCACTAATCAGATTGGTTTGTCCTTCTAATTTCAAATTTAGAACATTCGTATGTTCTGCTAGATCAGCAAGTATTGTTTAACAATGTCTCCAAAAAGGTTGTGTTTTTTTTCCTAAATTTAGAAAATTTTGTGACTTGCCTTTGTCGCCGACCCAATAGCATTATTTACTTTTTTATTTACGCTATCCCCTCTCCCTTATATTGCCCATTATCTGTCATGACAATCCACAATTTGACCTGACTGTAAGGCAAAGTATTTAACACCTCAATCCTCCTTAAACAAACGACCTTCGTGATCAACTTTCCTTTTGGTCCTTCTTTCCATGACGGCAAGTTGAAAAAAATCCTATGGTTACCACACTATTGACTGACGAAAAAAATTCATAAAAATTAACTATCATTTCAAGCTATGTTCGGTTCAAACTCCTTGGATACGAACCAAGATATAAGAGTTGTGCAAATTGTACGGAAAGAGAGGCCAAATGGGTAGGACGAAATATACAATATTGAGGGAGAGAGTCTGTTCAGGTTCTTATCCGGGATATCCCAAATCCCGGTATATCAGTCATCATCGTGTAAACAATGCATTCCAAACTGTATTGTTTTAACGTGTGCTTTAATACAGTGAAATGGCCTTCAGCTACATCGTAATTTGAAGCTAAAGTTTTACGGTAACTCTAATGTAACTAAGCAAATGTAATGCTCGTCTCTGGCATACCTCTCTTCTTCGTTTACAGTATACCATTAAGAAGTGTCATTACTTATTAAATGTATATAACGGAACTCTAACTTTCCTAGAGATCCTAGTAGTTGTCAGTAATCTCAAATTTGAATATGAAATTTTGATATACAGCCTTAAGTTAAGAAACTTTCTATATTTTTTTGACTGAACAAAAAGTTCACGTAAGGTTTTTATGTGTGGGAATAAACGGTGTGCTTTCCATGCCTTTATTATTCAAAGCTGGCATCGATAAGAAAAGAGAGCAAATAACATTTCAGCATTCTTAGTCACAAATGTAGAGTTTTATTGTCTTTAGGGGTAGTTGCTTTCCACAAAGCATGTTCAGTCATTTTTTCCGAGCTATTTTCCGAGCTTTCTTTTTTCCCTCTTATTCTGACAGTAACGTTTAATCATCAATTATTGTGTTTTGTACTCTTCCACCTAATTCCAATATCTTTCTACGTCTTATTTTTGCTTTTTATTTTATTCTGCAAGCTTTGGAATTTCTGTGCGAGTCCAGAGCTACCCCGAAACCCTAGGTATATTCTTCGCCCATTGTTGAGTCTTTCATTTTCAATAGATACTGTTGAAATTTCAAGAAATTGTAGAATCTCTCATTTCAGATAATGTCTACCTTAATGTAGAAAAGCTGTTTGCAAGTTTAGATTATCAATCACAATAGGCAACGTACTTATATCCCCATTTTCTCTCATTAGCTAGGACAAGTCCGACTTTGTGCCTTGTGACTGCCCGCTGCTTATAAAGTGATATATTTTTGTGTCTGAAGTTGTTTCTTTTTTTCATCGGACGGCAGTTGGTATTTTACTAATTTCAGGGAGGAAAAGCTACACCGTACTTTTGGGGTACTTGTTGATTGTTGGATCTTAATTGACATGTAATGAGTCAACTGGCTTGATGTAACTCTAGGTCGTTTCTTCTCGCATGACATCAACGTACCGACACAAGAAAAAAAATACTCAGCTGCTACGTAGCAAAGAAATGGAACTGTCTGCTTTGGGGCTCGGTTATTAACCCCAATTAGCATTTTCCAGCTTAAATCACTACTTAATGTCAGATATTAGTAATATATAAAGTACAATGGTCTATGGCATCTACACATCAACACAAAAACGTAAAAAAGAGCGAAGTAATTGCACTAAAGTGTTATGAAAATCCTTTTTATATAATTCGAAAACTTTACCATAACAGTCCATTTCCTGTTTTCTGCCTCTTGCCATACAAGTGATCTGTTACTATAAAACACTTCATCATCGACTTCTATCTCTTTTGGTTTGCGTGGTAGGCAATGCAAAAAACGCCAGTTTGGAGCAGCAACTGACGCCATCTAAAGGTAAAACGTAGAAAAAGTTTATATTCACAATCATCTGGTGCCAGGCAACGCCGTGGGGAAATTAATTGAAAAGCAGAAATTTTATTGCATAAAGCGTATACCTGTTATTTTTTAGTGGTTTATCCTGTATAAGTATTCGATTATTAAAAAAGAAAGAAAAAAAATTAATAAATAAACACTTAAGCTAAAAACGAGGGAAGCTAGGTGAATTCTTAAAAGTATGTAATCCTTTAAGAGCTGCATGAATTCTGTACTCATTTTTAGGTCCGTTTAGTCCGGAATCGTTGCCAGACAGCTTTATTGAAGTTCCAGCGATGTACTGGTGTTGTTGGAGTGTATTCTATCAAGGCAGGATGATACATGATAGTGGGTCGGTGCAGAGACTATGGAAAGTTGCCAATGACATTATGTGCTGGGTGAGGTAGGGAGCTATTGATATCATGCGTGTAGAACGTAAGATCAGGGTTGGTGAAGGTATTCCATGCTGCGGAGTGAAACATTTTCGATTATTTTGGATCGTATGGAAGCTTAAGGTCAATGGTGTTTGACCAAACATATAGAGCTTCACCATCAGGATCGTTTCTAGAATAGCCCTATGATATATGGTGACAGTTGAAATCTCCCGAGTATATAGCTGGATGTTCGTATCGAAGAAGAGGGTCAAGCGGAGCATTTGGTGATTTATAAATGTTCGTAATGCTAATTTGTTCGCTAATCAAGATGGTTTAATCATTCAGTTTTGCTGCCCTCTCTACTGCGACCGATAGCAGAGACAGGTAGATCATTACAAAAGAGAGTTGCGATTTCATGTTTTGGATGATGAATTGAGCCAATCAGGGAGTAGACGTAGATCTTTTTTTTATCGCTACTGGAAGCGTGCGTTTCTTTGAGAAGAATAACTGACATCGAATTATCGGAGCCAATTTTCTGGATGACTTCGCATTTCGGTCGTGTAAGGGCTTCAACATTTAGTTGAAGGATAGCTGGACCATATAATTTGTGGAGTTTCGGTGTGTTATTTTGGAGTGTCTTTTGTGTCTCTCAGTTGCTCGAATATTGGCATTAGTTCCCCGGTAATGGATTACACGGTACTTACAGGTTGGACCACTTAAAGGTTGCCAACTTCCACCCCTGGCTTGATCTTTTTCCTAGCCCTGAGCATCAGAGTTCTTAGTACTTGGTAAAATGGTTTATTGAACTGATAGTCCTATGCAGATCACAATAGATGGCTTCTGTTTCTTTCAGGAAGATCAGTCAACATTTATTTTAATAGATTTGATGGTATGTCTCTCCTGTAACGTTGATGTTATTTAAGAAGGTGGTAATCAGGTCTATTCCGTTTTCCTATAAAGCCACAAACATCCCTATTATTCAGGGCTCACGCAACGATTTGAAAAGTGGAGGGACCACACGAGTTACTATCTAAGGAGGCCGACGGTCCAGAAAATTTTTGAAAATCAGGGTGTCTAGAAGGGCTAAAAATGAACTCTTTTTCATGTTTCAAAGGTTACTTTTAATAGTGAAAGACAAATTAAAACTACAGAAATACCACTATATCCATGCATAAGTATATAAGTATAAGTAAGTATATAATCCTGTTAAATTTACAAGTCGTTTTTATCAAATTTTCCAAATATATTTTTCCTATTTGCTTTAGAATCAACAAACTCATTAGCAACCTCGATTAGTGAGAGTTTGTCACAAAGTTCCTTGTGGCAAGATAGTAGTGCCAAAGAGTTGAATCGCTTTTGTAATATACTTGATCTAATCCATGTTTTAAGCCTACGAGCTAGAGAAAACGATCTTTCTGGTGTGGC
>RDPX01000076.1:1663615-1692050 GCA_003991215.1 Morbakka virulenta | reverse complement strand
ATTTCGGCGCCTTCTTCCACGAATTGAAACCGATGCTAATGTACGCCTGTTCTTTGTTCCTCTCACTAAGTAAAGCTTGATTTTTGCTTTGTTTCGTACAGTAACTGCAGAAGACACGGTCTGACCTACAACAATAAAAAAGAACATATAATCTTCAAACGTCGAAGAAACCAACGATGTAGAAAGTGAATCGTCATGGCGCTCATTTCATACCCCCTAGACATTTCACGATGATAATATTGACTGGTTTTGGTAACTGTGATGTGTAACTCAATACGAAGCTGCTTTTATAAAATTAATCATAAATGTACCTTGTGTCATAATGTAGCCAAGAGAATTGATCAAACCATTGGTACTGACAGGAGCGACTTCTATCTCCGATTTTTGTCTTTGGAAAGGTGAAACTTTTTGGTGGTCGATATGGGAGCACTGTAGATGCAGCCGATGACGATGGAACTTCTTCAGGTTCAGCCGTGCTTGTCGACGTTGTAGATACACTGGATACATCAGATGATGACTTGTCTTTTTTCTGAGCTACTTTGAAGATATCTGTGATTTTACGATTAGACGCCATGTTAACTCGATACACACAACAACACTATATTTGTTTTTCAAGATTTCGTAAATTTGGATGTGAAATACATCCATGCGCACTATGAGTTCATTTTCAAAACAATCAACTAAAGCAAACAAACTATCTGACACGCGTGTTGCATATTGATGAAGCGCATTAAGCAATTAACACTTTTAACACTTTTGCTTTGCAAAAAAGTGAGGGGGCCATGGCCCCCTCGGCCCCCCCGGTAGCGTGGGCCCTGTTATTACATTGTCCGTCCGTGGTGACTTGCCGTGGTTGATTTTCTTTAAATTAAAATATACCTTATTTTTCAAAATTGGTGGTCCTTCAAAGTTATTTCTTAAGGTGTAATTTTCATCTTTCTCTTAATTAGTTAGCTCACTGATATACTCAACCCATAAGAATTTTGTCTTTCTCTATGAAGACATCTCCACTCTTTGTCTTTATTCGCTGAGAACCTGATGTTTTGATGTATAATTTTAGAGTCACATGTTTTCTTCGCTGGTAGTGTTTCACTCGCTGCAGTAATAAGACACCCCTTCAGGCTGTTCCAATTTTCTTCAGGCTCACCTTGAAGTACTTTGAATCTGTTTCTGTCTTTGACAGCATACTCTATTCTGTTATCTACATTAGTATGTAGTAGAGAAAGATCGAGTTGTTTTTCCCTTTTCGGCATTCTTAGTGTTTTCAGTCGTAGGAATATTTTTAATTCCACTGGGTAAAGATCGCTGTTGCAGTCTGCTACATGATATGTCTTGCATGAAATCATTGAGTTGCTATATCTCTTTTTGATCAAAATGAGGTCTGTTTTGTTTCTGTAATTGTCTTCTACGTTTCGCCAAGTTGCTAATCATTTAGAATGTTGAACAAACCAGGTGTTTCTAATCATAAGTTCCTTAGAATGGACCCATTCCATAAGCATCTGACACTGTCCTTTCCTTCTACCAACTCCAAAGGACCAACGGTGTATTTTAAATGGTCTTATCCCACTTTGCCTTTTAAGTCTCCTTGTATGAATGTGATGTTTTTTAACTTGTTCTGTTTCAATGCTTCTTCGATGTTATCATCAAATGCCTCAAGTTCTTCTTCTGTACTGCAAGACGTTGGCGTATACACTTAAATGATGTTGAGTTCAAGTGGTTTATTACCCAATTTAAGCAGTATCACTCTAGCTGACACTGCCCAAAGACCATTTAGTGACTTTGCTACTACCTTGTCTATAATAAATGCAACATCCCTCCTCGTGTTTAGCTTCTCTTGAGTAAATAATAGTAAATAATTCGAATATTATCTTGCCAGAGCCTACCCATCTTGTCTCACATAGTCCATGTATATTGATCTTTATTCTGTACATTTCTTGTTTAACACTGTCTACCTTTCCTTTCTGATTTAGAGTTTTTCATTTAAAGAAGCGATAATGTTAATGTTTTTCTTCTTCCTGTTCTCTGGTTGATGGCGGGCATGAGCAGCTTGATGACGATCGATATTCATCTGTGGTCATGAAATATCCCACTGAACTAGGCAATTCTGTCCTCTAAGACAGAACTTCCGTACACGTCGTTGATCTCTGTACGAACTTGATTGTAAACCATAACTATTCTTGGTAGGATATGGCAGTGGGTTTTTTCTTGTTGCCTCCTGCTGGGTTGTTTACGGTTTTTCTGCTGGTCTTTGCCTATAGAGAGAAACCCTGCAAGCAGCAATGTGGCTTAACTTCAAAGGATCCTCGTTCTAGACTGACTGCGTATCAGCGCTATAGAGCTCCATCTGTCCCGGTTATCTTAGAAAGAGGTATATATTACCCATAGTTTTGGACCATAGCATGTGCTACCATTCCAAGTCAAAATTGAGCTAGAAGAAGTGGCAATTGCAGGGTAACTCTATTACCCCCTAAACTCTAGGACTCCTGAACTGTAGAGGACTTTCCTGTAGACTGCCAAAAAAGCCCCTGTATCTCCTTAAAAACAATCAAAATAAAACAAAATTTACACTGTACATTACTAAACTAGTTTACAAGATCCGCCAGTAGTATTTTCGCAACAATTATTTACCTTCATTGTTACTTGAAATCCATCAAATGCCCGCAACCGCTCTGCCCTTTCTTCTTCTTGCCCGAAATTTATCCACGTGTCTGTCACTATCACATTGCTGTCTTTAACTGCTTCAACTGGGTCATTCGTGAACTCCAACTTTGTTCCTGACTACAAAATAAGAAAAATGTATAGCAATAAACTTTTGTTTTAAGTACATACAAAATCTGCCCTGAGTATACAAATACGTGGCCCAAGATCGTACTACTGGATACCACAGCATATCGTAGACGGAAAAATTGTAAAAAGTAATCGTTGGGGCACAGAATCTCTATGGACAGCATGTGTACCCACTGTAACCTCCCGCACACACACACACACACACACATATATATATAGGGTTGACTGGTTACAGTATTCAATGTACTAGCTAAATTCTATTTTTTGCATAGAAAATTTTGTAAGAAAGCAAATACAAAAATAAATTCAGATGAATTACTGGCAGACCAGTATGACGTGCTTGACTGTAATCACCATCATCCATTATCCAACATTCCATTTCTATGTCATTTCTGCAATCGAATTCTCAATAATTAAATAGGATCACTGACCCCTCAATACCACACACAAAATTTGAAATTCATCATCTGGTGTCCCCTGTGAACCAGTGCCCTACTGGATGTCTCTGACTTTTAACACATACAAGCAAAATTTCTTTTTGAGATCCAATTCTGTATGACGTCAAGGACCATTGTGCTGATTGTCACAAACTGCTTACCTCGCAGGAAATGTATTAGACTTTGATTTAGATATAAAGAGATTAAAAAACCCTACATGTTTCTGTTGGTCAAGTCTGGTAATCGGTGATTTATCAACCAAAACTAAATAGCAATTTTTTATTTTGAAAGTTTTTATTCAATTTTTGCTGTAAATATTAATACAGTTATTATTTCCTAGTTCACCTGTAAAAATAGCCACTGGTGAAAGGTGTATTTCTCTAGCAAAGGAAATTTGTAGATCAAATTATTAAATAGTAAAACAGAAACTAGTTGAATCATTTTTCTGCGTCATTATATTGAACGTGTCTTTGTTGGTAATGTACATGAATGTTGTGTTTAAGTTACCATATACAATTGATTGCTTATTAGAATCATTCTGAAACAATCGTGAGTGATCGTAAACATGGAGGTTATCCACGTACTTCCACCAATTTTTGTTGCTCGCAGCTTACTAATATCATATTCATTTTAATGGAATCCGCCCCTCTATATAAATACAAACATACTCACATACATACTTACACATTTATATATATACAAACATGGCCTACTTATTACATGTAAACCAAATTTTCAAGCAGCTTAAGATACCTTTAGTACAGGCTCCAGTCTTCTGAGGCATATAGTAGTGTATTTAGCACACACATCCTGTATATGCCCATCTTGGTATTGCAGATCTTGCCGCCGTCCCTCCAAGCCCTCTTTTCCAATTTTTTAGAGGATACGGATGCTTTCTGGATGGGTCAGCGTACTTTAATATCTAGGGACCCATCTCGACAAGGTGCTGCCCAAGTAAGCATATCTATTTTATACACCCTGCTTTCTATTTATTACAATACTAGCTTCTAGACTTGGTTTGGTAGTGCTTGGCATAAACATGATTGTAGTTTACTATAGGCTTTTTTTGAGGTCAAAGCAGTCCAGGAATTCGAAGAGCGATAACTGATTTTTTGACACACGATATATTAAATGTCAGCTTTACTATTCGTCACAAAAGAGGACCATCTTCATAAAGCAAACCTTTGACAAGCACATGAAATGATTTTTGAAAAGTTACCTGCAGACCTGAACCTCAGAAAAACACTTTTATCACAGTTTTGGAGAGTATGAAAAAAAAGAGTAAGCAATATGGAAGGAGTGTTGGGGCTTGAATCCTATCATGATTCACATCACTGTCAACGGAGGTTTTGTCTAATAACTGTCTAATAATTGCCTGTTAAATGTTATACGAGCCTTCACATTTCTATGCAACTGCGTAAGGATGTTAAAAAAAAGTTGGTTGGCAACCTAACTTCACGAGTATTGTTCAGAGAGCATCTTTATTGACTGTGTCGAAAGCTTTGGTAAATTGACAAATACCTGGTACAGGGTTCTTTATTGTTCCATGCACTTTGTTTGAAGGTGTCTTCCAGAAAAGATCACGTCTATGGTCACTCTATGAATGTAAGCCAAATGCCCTTTGTCAATATATTTAATAGGAGGCTGGTAAAAACGTCTCCGACGGTACCCAACAAAGTGGTACTGCAGTAATTATCACAGCCAGTCTTTACCCCATTCTCCCTGAATAATGAAAGTAGGATTCCATCAGTCTAGTCTTGTGGAGTAGGAGCACCCAGCTAAATCTTTGTGATCGGAAAAAGTATTACATTGGTAATATTTCCACTCTCAACTTTTACCAATTTAATAGAAAATCTCATTCCGGTGCTTTACCACTACTGATATGCTTTATCGCTAGTTTCACTTCTTCGATGTATGACAAAAAATCCGTTTTGATATTGATATAATGTTGAAGAAGATTATATATCACATCATTAGCGACTGCTGATAGATTATTACACATATCGGTACAGTGTTTTCGACATATTCTCAGAATTCTTTCTGTCTTTTTGATGAGAGAATTGTTGCCTTTTGACATCAAAGGAGCTACAGAGTAGGTTAGCACACCAACAGCGTGGCACAAAAGACAGTAAAAAAAGGTTTTACCGTTTATACTGTCAGACTATTAAATCTTTTTTTACAGATTTGTCCAGCACTCATTTTTTTCATTTTCTTAGTTCACCCTGGAATTTTGCTTTCAATTTCTTGCGCCTGACAGACTAATTTGAATTAATATGGCGTGTCTCAAAAATCTATTCATGTCATCATGAACTATTTTTACATCCAGATCATGGATATATACGCAATAGCCATTTGATGAATTGTAAAGAGAATAGGTCAGTGGAGCTACAATTCAATATGCTTTTCAAAGATCTAAGTCTTAGTGCCCTTCTCTAAGGACAAGTCAAAGAATCATATATAGAGGATCGCCGAAGCGTCTGGTCAGATTACTCTTTTAAGTTCGTATGAATACTTTTATGTGTTTTCTTGACGTATTAATATTAGTATTCCTTGTACTTGTGAAAAGGATTAAGCCAGCCTTCATTTTATATGCACCGTCGTCTGTATTATCTTGTCTCTGATACTCTACAATTTTTGTCATCCTCTTCTTGGTTTTTCCAATGCCAGAAGGCGCTAGTGAAACATGAATAAATTCCAAAGCCCAGAGCTCTCGATCAGCCATTTGAATTGTCAGTTCAGGTCCTGTCAAACGGGTTTCTTCTTTTTACAATTTGTGTACACATTTTTAAAGCACCTTTCCAAAGATTTAGGTGAGCAATGCTTTCCCTAAACAGGGCTGTGAAGTTGACTACAGCACGATTTACGAGTAGAATGCAATGGAAGACAAGAAGACAGCAGTGTGTAACCTGTAGTTATCCAATTTGCCAATACACTGTTGCGTCCAGCAGAGAAAAGAGTAAATGATATTGATTAAACTACAGTGCAGCTACCCTTGGTCTTGATCCACCAAAACAAAGCAACTATGTATAACGATATACACTACCAAAGAGGTTTGGGGGGACCAGTGTATCTTCTCATTGGTAAACTAGTTTATTATCATTCCGGTGTTTTGCGTAGTNAAGTTGACTACAGCACGATTTACGAGTAGAATGCAATGGAAGACAAGAAGACAGCAGTGTGTAACCTGTAGTTATCCAATTTGCCAATACACTGTTGCGTCCAGCAGAGAAAAGAGTAAATGATATTGATTAAACTACAGTGCAGCTACCCTTGGTCTTGATCCACCAAAACAAAGCAACTATGTATAACGATATACACTACCAAAGAGGTTTGGGGGGACCAGTGTATCTTCTCATTGGTAAACTAGTTTATTATCATTCCGGTGTTTTGCGTAGTCTTTATATAATGGTATCCAAAATATTTTACAAATATCATATTGACTTCTTTGGGAAAAATGGCAATCCTTTTGGGCTTTGAAAAAGTGTTATGTGATAATGTGATAAAAGGGTCCAGTGACAGACCCTCACATCCCAACGCAGTGTCTACTACAAAATGTATTATAACTGTTCACAAAATAACGTCCAACAGATATGAAACATTTACCTCTTTTGCAAATACGGCAGTGGCATCAGCAATTTCTGAGTCTACTTCATAACCCTTGAAAGAAAAGCAAATTAATAAAGTGGCTTTTTTTCGACTGTCTACTATATATATATATTTATGAAATTGGGAATTATATCAAATAGCCACTTAGTTATTATGTATAATGCCCCATTATTCTAAATAATAATCAACTAATCACATTTCACAGACCATTTAGATAACTCTGTGTGCCTGTGATCAAATGACAAAAATTTAAATGTTCTTGCTATTCCAAGTCACTATATTGGCAAATGTTTATTATTTTGTTTATGTTACTCATTATTAATTTCAGTATATTTTTTATTATTACATTTTGAATAAACCATAGTTTTTAAAACTACAAAATAAAACTAGAAAAGTTTTCTCTCTGTGTCTGCCTTACTGTTTGTCACTGCTTTTGTTTTCAAGGCGTAGACGGTCATTGCAGTTAGTTATTCCCCTACAGCGGTGGTTGTTTTGTAATCGCAATACAAATGTTACATGGTTAATCAATTGTTACAGTAACTATTAGTACACTGAATGGCTTGAAAAAAATTATTGATATTTCGTTATCTCGCTTTTTTTTCAGTTATGTTCAGAGAGAGAGAGAAAGAGAGAGAAAGAGAGAGAGAGAAGGAGGGAGGAGAGACACAGTGACAGTGACACAAAGAGAGACACAGAGAAACACAGAGAGAGACACACACAGAGGCACACAGAGAGACACACACAGAGAGGGAGATACAGAGGGAGACAGACACAGAGAATTACACTACACACTGTTGTGCATAAGCCAAATAAGTGTTTATTTCTTGTACTACAAGTGTTACCATATGGACCCGATTTTAGATCAAAATAACCCTATTCATAGAGTTATGATACAGTGAAATATACAATATGCCACAAAAATTTAGCAAAAAATATTTCAAACACACCTTTGGAGTTGCAATTTTCATATTCACACCCAGTTTTGGTGCAGCCATCATTAAAGAAATAAGAATGTTGTTACCATCACCAACCCATGCCATAGTCAAACCTTTAAGGGACTTGAAATGTTCCTTGGAAAAGGAAGACAAATGGTCGAGACTAATTATATAAAAGTAAAAAATACCGTATTTTACCATACAAGGAACCTTTGAAATCCACAATTATATTACTAAACGTCTCAATCCACGAATAATAAGAATAATCTTTTGAAATTAATAAATCATATAAATAAACTTTTAAATCCATAAATCATGGTGCTAAATGTTAAAATCCATAAATTGTACAACTATTCTTTTAAATCAATAAATCATATGAAATCATTTATTTCCATAATTCATATAACTGAACTTTCAAATCTACAAAGCATAAAGTATATTACACCAGCAATGAGCAATACCCATTTCCAGAGGTACAATACAAAAAATCTTTCCTATTTTTACAACAATGTTCTTTGCTATAAACAAGCTCAGAATAACAGTGTATAAATTTTATCCACACGTATCCTTAATTGCTGGTCAACTTCAATTCACAGTGATTTAAAATAGCATGACGTACCACAGCCCTAATAATTCCATTGGGATAGCTTCCATGAAATACTTTGCTTATCGCCAGGCCACTACCAAACAAATTGTCTGAGTGGACGTACTATTAATCAAGACTCTTTCTGAAATTATATGAATTACAAAAATCAGTTTCAATAGTAGTCATCAGCATTAAGCTGATCAATATCATTGCCATCACTCTCATTACCACTTACATCACCATTGATTTATCATTATTATTACCATTACCTTCACCATTAACACACTATTTTATCACACTTATTATCGTCATGAGTATTATCATTGCCATCATAATAAATACCACTTTTGTCATAATCACTATATCATTACCATTATCATCATCATAAATGTCACAATTGTCGTCTTTTTTAATGGTTAGGAACTATGGAAGTCATAATGTTGTCATTAAGTGTATGGAACAGAGAAGAAAACATTCTAAATATTCAAGTCATGTGATGGAGGAAAGCCTTCAGCAACCAAAAAATTCTACCATCTGTTTGTCCGAGGGAAGAAACTACATACATAAAAAGATTTATTACAGTGAGAGACAACAGTTGTGTAAGGATGAAGACGTTGGGAGAAACGAGGCACACGGGATGTAACCAACTGAGCTGGTACCAGTGAGGAAAGCTCATTAGAACACTTTCCATGATAATTCTTATAGAAAAGATTAAGTCATGCTACATTTTGTCAATAAGCAAAGAACGAAGTATAGCAGCAATATTTGGACCTGTCAAGTTACAAAAATATCTCTGACTTTGATCAAGAACCTTAAGATTAGACGAGGGTGTACCTGTCCAGATTTGGTAACTGTACTCTATGAAAGGGAGGATGGTAGAATTATAGTACCAAGTACAAAATAGCCTTGGGCATAAGGTACCCTCTAGTATAACCGAAGACTATTTTAAATCTTAAAAAATCTCGATTCCCAAGTCTTTGAGTAGAAACTGATTCACAAACTCATTTAGCATAGAGTAATTTCTATCGCCAGCCCCTCTAAAAGAAACCCGAGGTTTTTTAACTCCATGTTGTTGAAATTGAACATAGGAATGATTGCGATAGGCAATTTGCAGAAGAACAATGAGAACTGAGCGCTGTAGAAGAATGAGGTTTGATTTTCTAACTACGACTAAGTACAGATGTTTTAGTACCAAACTGAATCCATTCTGTGAATTCAGTTACAACTTCTGAAGTCAATTTTCTGAAGACTAAAGCCCAAGGGTTATCTCAAAAAAATTGAGGAAATCCATCCCAGTCAACCTGACCAAAGTCCTACATGAATTTGGCTTGTCAACAAGATTTGAAAATTACCCCAACCCTAAAGTAACAACAATATGATGAAAAAATGTAAAAGGAAGTAAAAATAAGGTTATACAACCCACAGGAATACCAATCAAAAACAGATGTAAAGAGAAAATTCTCCAGCAGCTAAAACGGGAAATCTTGTGGGAAATCAACAAACTGTCTCAATAACCCAGCAATAACCAGAGAAACGAGATCGATAAAAGAAAAATAATTAAAAAATATTCTAAAACTACAACTCAAACCACATAAAAGGCTTATCTTTGGATTAAAGCTCTTGTATTCTAAAATTGTACTCTGACAATTGGAAGATCCTGTAGACCATAGATGGCAACACTATAAAGATGCGTCGAAGCAAACGTAAATGGCCATCAATATGAATATCACTATTAGATCATACCAAATATCATATGACCACTCAAATCATAAGGGTTATCGAGATCAATTTGATTTGTAGCTATCAGCATTAAACTGACCGATATCATTTTCAACATAATAATAACCTTTATCCTCATAAATATCATTGTCATCATTATTATCACCATAATTATCAACACAAATATCTTCATTGTTACCATCATCTTTAATACTATCATCATCACCGAACGTATAACCACTGTCATCCTTATTATTATTATCACTATCACTATCATAATAATTCTCATTCTCTTCATCTCACCATTGAAAAATAGGGGAAACTTACTAAGATACATTCTTTAACAAGTTGTCTTTATCATCTTCGTCATAAAGGTCAAAGATCAAAGGCCACTTCCACCCGCTCTTTGGATTTATCAGAAGTCGGTGTTTTCTCAGATAATATCTCTTTTATAAAATGACATCCTTGGCTATAAAATCTTTAAAATGGTTGAATGATTTCCAACAGGAAAAAATTCCTGTTGGTAAATCATAATTGTAAATCACACATATAACTACAGGATCTTCTAATCATGCAAAAATGTGCAATATTAAATGCCTTATTCAAAATAGTAAAGATAAAGAAAAGATAGAACTATCTCACCGGATATTTTTCGATCCTTGTGACAAGTGACAGAACAGGTCAAAAATGGTCCCAGAAAATGACTCAGGAAAAGTAATTAATTAAATGTAATACCTAAAAATGAAAAACCTACCAACAGCTGGAAAGAAATGTCAAAGAGAATTAGTACTTTTTCGAGTAAAACAGAAAAATATAAAGTCCCTTGCTGTTAATATTTTCATTCCTATACCCAAAACACATATTTATACGAAATGTAACACAAAAAATTACACTGTGTCGTAATGCAAAAGCCATTTACCTGCAATGTAAGAAAATCAGCTAAACCTTGCAATGGGTGATATATTTCGGTCAAACCGCTAAAAGAACACAAAACATTTATGATCCATTAATACTAGAAAATTTTTGAAAAGTAAAATATTACATCTTAAAAAACAGCATAATATGTTTAGATAAGTGCACTTTTGTTTTGAAAAGGTTTTATTTGCTTTACCCTTCCCAAGGGCCGCAGTTTACAAGGAACTTCTTTTTCTTTGTCACACGGCTATAATTCGTTAAGGGTCGCCACAGCGGATCAGCCCTCTCCAGCCTGTTCTATTCGTCACATCAGCAACCCTTGCACCATATCTCTGTCAATCATGTCCTTCCACCTTTTACTCGGCCTCCTTCTTCGGCTTCCCACCAGGGACTTCATAATTCACTAACCTCCTTTCAAGATAATCTGCATCACGCCTTGCTATGTGCCGATACCAGCGAGGCCTTAAACAATTTAAAAGAATTAATTTGTTTTTTTAAAACTTCGATAAATAAAAATCTTTGAATTCCACTTCTCTAGACCTCTGGTGGTACAGCAAATGAAGATCATATTCCCACCATCTTCCAAACCATGTATAAAAACTGTATGATAATTTGTTTCCTATCCATCTAAATTGCTCTGTTGCATAATTTGAATAATTTTTGAAAAGTGGGGTTGGGGAGGAGGAGAGAGATAGAAGAGGTGTCAGAGAGACGGGAAGAGATGGAGAAGGAACTTGGAAGAGGAAAAACAGGGAAGAAGAGCGAGGGAGCAAGAGACACAGATACAGATACAGAAAGACAGGGTCAGACTCAGAAAAAAGTAGTTTTTGAAAGCCAATATACTTTTTAAAGTTATCCTTTACTTGAAAATAAGCTGAGTTTGAGAGTTTCCAAAGAATCCTAGAATTTCTAGACACTGATATTCTTATAAAAAGGTATCAACTATTCACAAAAAATTAACGTTCATACAGATGCACATAACATTTATGTGCACGTCTTGGTATTGTGTTTAATCAATAAACTATGAACAAAAACTTTAAAACAAAACAAAAACGCAAAACAGAAAAGAGAAGACTAGTACAAAAAAAGGTCATAGTATATTTGTAAGAATGCTATCGGCATTAGCTGTTTTTCACAAATAACAGTATTATCAATACCCATAATTAGAGCTGAAAAAAAGACTTCTTGCTAAGAAAACCAAATAAATCTATTCTGAGATGCAATACTTTCGCTGTATTGTGTATGGCTTCTCTTCGTAAGGACAATAACGTGGTACAATGCTGGGCATTTCCTGAAATATATGTAAGTAATTATTCTTTTGTCGAGCACTCATAGGTTGAGTTCGACGGGAGAGTATATAACACATACATATATATATATATATATATATACAAAGATGACAACAATGATCTTTCAGAAAAACTTTGGATGCAACACTAACTAATAACTAACAGACACTAGATTTGTTTGAGATGAATAAGTAAAAGAAACGTTCTGCTACTTACTTTACGACTGGAATTGTGGCTTCTTTTGCAATCTCCATAAGGGCTGATTGACTGTAAATACGGGTCAGTACAATATCAACCAATCGCGACAACACTCTAATTAAAAATGGAAATTATGATAATAACTAGTTTTGTTGTTTATAAAACCACACCAAGAAGCATTTAACTCCAATAAATGGTCTTGCTAGTCAGCTTAATTAAATCTTAAAAATTTAAATGTATTCAAATGTTTCAGTACAAAACAAGCCAAAGTGATATGATAAAGTAATCGTGTCACGGATTTTAATATTTTTAGTGGAAAATGATTCGAGAGATGCATGTCTCATCATCAGGAACTGAAGTGATGGAAGATTTTTGTTAAGTATAGTTTCAAAACGAAACGTTCAAAAGTGCAAAATAACCAAAAGCTGGTAAAATGTAACCAAAGTTTTGGATGGAAAACAAGTTGGTTAAAGACCATGACCAAAACTGGGCTATATTTTAAATAATAAATTGTAAATGTACTGGAGTTTTTTATAGTTTAATTTAACTAAATTGCTAATAAAAAGTCTTTATAACCACTTAAAAATAAAGGGCTACAGGAAAGAAGGGCATAGAAATCAGAGATAGGTTAAGTATATGATCAAGCTTCAAGGTAGCTGTTACTAAGAACACTTGAAACAATAAAGATTATAGTCACAAGAGAAGCAGGAAGAAACTCCAGACAGTAGCTGGAGAAGTAGGAAAAAACTCGTGTCTCAATTGACAGTCCTGCACTTAGGAGCCTCGACAGAGAATAGGTTCTTTGACGAACGAGTAAAACGATAAACTATCTTTAAGGGTGGTACAGCAGAAGGAAGCTCGTGACTACATCAGCCGCGAAACTAGATGTTAAAAACGAGAAAGAGCTGACATTGCCCGACAATGTCAACGGATTTTATGGGTGTCAGAAAACTTAGGACCATGCAATGAAGTTCCCTGACTACAAAAATATTCACAAAGTTTTGAATTTAACCAACACTTTTCATCAGTTTAATTCCAGAGGCTGAGAGAATAAATCCCTAACACGTAGAGCTACCCAAATTACCAGTTTGATGATGCGCTAAACCAGAACAACTTATTTAAAATAACTCTAAATTTCTGAAAAACTTATGATAGGTCTCTCAAAGCCGTTATGCGAGCCCTGCCACTACATCAAGCCTGTAAGCTTTTTTCTGTGGTCTTTCTACAATGGAATCATTTTTCAGTGATCGCCCTATGATGGAATCCTTTTTCTGTAGCCTTTCTATAATGGACTCATTTTTGTGGTCTCTCTACCATGGGAATAATTTTTCTTTTGTCTTTTTATGATTAAACAATTTTTCTGTGGTCTTTTTATGATGGGATAATTCTTCTGTGGTCTTTTTATGATGGAATAATTCTTCTGTGGTCTTTTTATGACGGAATCTTCTTTTTGTGGTCTTTCTATGGTGGAAACCATGCTTTGTTTCGAACCTTTGTTCTATCTAATTAATTAAAGAGAGTTTCAATATGATAAGATCTAAAGAAATTTCATGCATTTAAAATTTGGAATTATTTCAGACCCTCTGCACCTGTTCCTTTGGACAATGCATCAATGAATTTATCATTAGCTGAATTGATAAAGTNGCCCTGCCACTACATCAAGCCTGTAAGCTTTTTTCTGTGGTCTTTCTACAATGGAATCATTTTTCAGTGATTGCCCTATGATGGAATCCTTTTTCTGTAGCCTTTCTATAATGGACTCATTTTTGTGGTCTCTCTACCATGGGAATAATTTTTCTTTTGTCTTTTTATGATTAAACAATTTTTCTGTGGTCTTTTTATGATGGGATAATTCTTCTGTGGTCTTTTTATGACGGAATCTTCTTTTTGTGGTCTTTCTATGGTGGAAACCATGCTTTGTTTCGAACCTTTGTTCTATCTAATTAATTAAAGAGAGTTTCAATATGATAAGATCTAAAGAAATTTCATGCATTTAAAATTTGGAATTATTTCAGACTTTCTGCACCTGTTCCTTTGGACAATGCATCAATGAATTTATCATTAGCTGAATTGATAAAGTAAGATTTGAGAGTGACAACAACAAGAATAGAATCCGGGTTTGCAACACATGCGGTACAGAAAGTTAGGCTGCAGCAAGACCCATGGCAATATGATAGGTTAAATCTAAAAGGGAAACGCTAAGGAAATTGTAAGGTTGATTATGGCGCAAATAAGAAGGATGGAACAGGTAGGAGGCGAAGGGAGAAGATTAATAGGAGGTGCTATGACAGATCAGCCCAGTGTTCCATTCGTCTAATGCTGATAGTGACAACCAAGGTTTCGATAGCTTAGTTAGGAGTAGAACTCCTTATAACACTACCAACCTGGGTTAATCTCTTAGTTTTGTCTCAGACTTTTCCCCTTCGGTTGTTGCTAAGTGCCTGTATCAATCTAACTATTATTTTTTAAACAGCTGGCAAGAGCTGGGGGAATTAATACTGCGAAGAAATAATTGGCCATCCTGCTTTTTTTAAAATTCTAGAACAGCGCTTTTATAGGGCCAAACCTTAAGGTAATTAACATAAGAGATATATGCTGTATATATCTTTTTCTCGGTCACTGCTCATTAAATGCCTCCATTTGAGCGCATTTTTTTAAAAAAATGTGTCTCTTATGTAGGCTGCTATAGTTGTCAGTAAATCACATTCTTCTCATGTTCACTCTCAACCATGTATCTCCTCCGTCTTCCCATAAAATCATCGTCTACCTTAATGAAAGTATAAAACACACATAAAATAAGATAAATAAATCAATCTTGAAATAAAATTACACAGTTATGGGAACCACGACCACAAATAATGTCCTTGTTATTGCACGCCCCTGCTTTAGGTTCATTTGAAACAAGAACCCAAAGCATTTCAATTGACGAAATACGGTTGACAAGAAAATTATGACAATTACACTTGGTGTTTACCTTGAGGTGTCTTTTAGTGACTCATTAACACCAATATGGGCATCATCAGGGGTAAGAAAAATCGTTTTTCCTCCCAAAACACTGAAGGCTGAAAAAAATCAAGAGAAAATAGCAGCAAAATGAAATTAAAAGCCAAAAGTCGTAATATTTAATGATACATTAAACATAAAACACACCAGATTTCACAAAAAAAATCGTTCTTACGTTTAGTAATCTAAATGTGGTAGTAGTAGTGTAGTAGTAGTAGTAGTAGTAGTAGTAGTAGTAGTAGTAGAAGTAGTAGTAACAGCAGTGGTAGCAGCAGCAATCTGTGTCAAACGATATTTTGAGATAAGAACATGCACCTTTTGGCCCTAGGATTGTCTAAAGGGTTCCAAAACAATCTTGTAACTCATGCAAAATTAATTTGGGTCAAATATATCTCATTTTAACACTCAAATCAAATCACTCATATACCACATTCGTAAATCTTTCTATCAGTTCCATGGAGATCTTTGTTTTTTTCCTTAACTTTCCAAAAGGGGCAGCCCCCTCCATTCTAAATAAATCACACTGGAGCAATATTACCTCATACCTTCTATCCTCTACTATTAATCAACTGACGACCAATATTAATCTTTTTCAGTAGTAGACTTAAAGTGTTTCGGTAAATATATCCTGCTATTTAAATATACTCTACTCTAGACGAATAAGAATTAGTGTAAAGAAAAAAATATTGTAGTAATGTTTCTTTCAGCCACACTTTCTCTCTTATTGTAATGGTGAGGTACTCTCGTTTAGAAACAAAGAGGTTAAGAAATATGTATAGGGACTGGTTGATTGACTGAAAGGTTTAAGGAGGGAAAAATAGAGCTAAAGGGAACTCGAGATTCCAAAAAGTTTAAAACATATCGATGGTTCATCACTATCACTATCATCATTATTCATTCGAACAATTGCGGAAAGGTATCCTCCACAGATTCTTTCGTTTCTATCAATCTTCTGTTTTTTCTGGGGATAACACCACACAGTTTTTATCTTTGAGATTGTGTGCTTACGTATTCATTTGGAGCTTTCTCCTTCAGGCTTGTGTCTGTCCTACTGAATAAGGCAGCATCTTTAACTGCATCTTTATAAGGTAGAACTGATTGATAAAGTCCAATATGTAAGCTTTTTTTTAAAGATTTTTTATGAACTCCATCTAACTTCTACCATCTTGGTTGGTTAGCACAATCTCATGCTTTGCCCTACCTTTCTTGTCCATGGGAAGAGCTTCAGCTTTATCGACTATGACAAGTATGGATTAAAATAGGACCTTGGCATAGATTTTCATGAATTCAATGACATTTTGCCACCCCAAGATTTCTGGAGGACAATTTTATTTGTTGTTGTCAGGAAAACAACTTAAAACATACAGTTTTTGGGTTCGTTCAGCCAGGTAATGACCAGTGTTCCTGCCTGTATCTTTGATGGTGGTCGAAATGGTAGTACCAGTTCTTTCAGCCATTCCTCAAATACCTTTGTATGAGCCATATAGTTAATGTTCATGATGAATGGAACCATGGGTGAAAGTACAGTTGTGTCAAGACTAGTGTTTCATTCTGTACCTTTGCTGGCACTTGAGAGGATAGCGAGGTGTCATTTGAACTGTTTATCAGAGAAGGTGGATATAGGTGCTAAATTGGTGATTTTTATAATAACCAGAAAAAAATTATGGTAAAGCAGTTTAAACAACAGTATGTGTAAAATAAAATGGCAGATGCAAGTCCAAATAATTAGCAATACCCTTAATTCATCAACTGTACTATTTATCCTTGAACAAACGCCCACTTCAATAAGTACCTCAACTTTAAGATCTATGTGAAATATTCCCCTGAGTTATTAATCAAAGAAAATTAATAGTTTGATAAGTAATGGCTGACACATCCACACAAGAAAAAAGCAAGGTAAACTATACCGGTTTCTGTTGAAACCCTTGTTCTTGTACTCTTTTTTTCAAATATGAGGGCCAAAGTTTTTCCTTCCAAAGGTCTCAATGTCTAAATAAATAAACAAACACGGTTGTTCCATAATGAAATAAAAGCAGTTAAACATATTTGAATTGATTACAGCCAGAGCTGATCTTAGACACCAGTGACCAAACGAAAAAAAGTAAAAATGGATATGTCTACTTAAAAATCATCTTGTTCAATGTGGTGAGGGAATGTAACGATAAGAAAATATACTTTACTCTTCCAAGGAAATATCGACTCTTTGACACAGTGAAATAAACACATAGAAACGTTATGTTCTATATGTTTTGTTTCAGACACAGAACATGTAAAAGTCCCATTCTACCTTTATTTTTTTTTATTTTTTAGTTTTAACGTCATTTCCCCAGCAATTGGGGCTCAGACGGTGCCCTTCACAGGGACTTTGATTTGGCCTGAGAATGATTTTCGCAAATACTGTATATATATAGTAACAAATCTATTTGTGCTCTCTCGATTTGTTGGGAAAGATCACCGTACCCATATCGATACAAGATTGTTAGAATGTCCCTTTCTTTAGTCAAAATAATATTTATCGGAGGGTGAATTGAATTTGAAGATCAAAATATTGCCATACTGTCAATATTTATTTGCTCAATACGTATGTCATCCATTGAAAACACATNGAAATAAACACATAGAAACGTTATGTTCTATATGTTTTGTTTCAGACACAGAACATGTAAAAGTCCCATTCTACCTTTATTTTTTTTTATTTTTTAGTTTTAACGTCATTTCCCCCCAGCAATTGGGGCTCAGACGGTGCCCTTCAGAGGGACTTTGATTTGGCAGTGAGGAATTTCTTGGCCGGATGCCCTTCCTGACGCCAACCAATGGCTTTTTTTTCTTTGCAAAGTTCCAAATTCTCCTCGACAGCTCGGGGAATCAGACCCGGGACTCTTCGTTGCTGTGCAGTTGCACTAACCATTAAGCAACGGCTCCCATTCTACCTTTATGATACAGTATAAATTTTAGCAGTACAAAGTTAACATGCCTCTATGATCTATCACTTTTCTTTCAGATTGGCGTAAACGTCAGATACATAGATTGTGTAACAAACTTGAACTTGTAGGTGTTGAGGCTAATATCTAGAAACTCAGTAATGTGCCACTATGGATTTTATAGAGTAAAATTCACTTCTCAAAATTGTTAGAAAATACATTTCCAACGTCAAATTTTGATATTTTGTTAAACTTTAATGCCGATACTTAAATTATCTGCACGGCAAAAAATGTGATTGCCGGAGTCTCAAAAAACTCCCTTTCTACCACCTATTAAGTCCATTTCTACTTTGAATTAGACTTGTTAATTAATGCTCCAGTCACATATTTTATTCTAATTTCCACTCCTTACTCATATAGTTCCCTGAGTTTGAAGCTTGACAAAAAAGTTTCCAGATAAACGTTTTAAATTCCAGGAGCAACCCACAGCCAAACTTTTTTATTCAGTTGAGGTGTGAACAAAGTACATGAAAATTGAGTTTGCTAAAAATTAAAAACCAAAGTACTAAAAGAAAAAGATCGTATCACGAGGTATGAGAAATATGAATAGATAAAGGGAACACGTAATGTCTAGGATGCCCATTTCTAACGCCTATGAATGGCCTTTTCTTTCATAGAGTTCTAAAGTCTATTGCCTCGCTCAGGGAATCGAACCTGAAACCTCTTGGTTACAGTGCAACTTTACACTAACCATTCAACCACAGCAAATAATACCAAATGATAATGTACTACCAAATTATGATTTAATATTACGTCATAATATTTTACCAAATCTAAATATTTTACTAAAACATGCAATTTTACCAAATTGTTATATAAAATCAAATTTAAATATTTTACCAATTCATTTTTTACCAAGTTGAAATACTTTTTAAAATTAAAATATTCTACCAACTGATATAATGTATTACCAAATTATTTTTTAGTATCAAATTACATTTCACCAAATTCATTTTTCAAATCGTTAATAAAAATCCTAATATAATATCAAATCATAAAATAGTACCAAATTATAATATTTAACAAAACATAACATTTTACCAAATTAAAAGGTTTTCCCAATTTACAGCATTTTCCCAAATTATAATGCTTTACCAAATCATAGTTAATTTTTGAAAGCATAACATTCAGTAAATTATTACATATTACCAAATGATATGTTACCAAGTCATAATATACTACCAAATCATAATGTTTTAGCAAATTATTCTATTTTACTAAAATTCAAAAACAAGTGATCCAATTTATAGACCAAAAATAAAACCATGTTAACCTACCTTGCCATGTATTTTTATCTGATCTTTCAAATCCATTGCTACCCACAGTAAATCTGTTATTTCTTCCCTGCTTAATGTCCGCAATGTTAAAAAGTTCTTTCCAACAAATGACGAACTTTCAAATAAGAAAAAAAATCTTCTCAGTTCCATCACAATTTATCAAGTTTTGTTGTAAGAAATTCTAATCCAATATTATTCTTATCTTTTTTTTACAAGCACTACATTCTAACATTCTAAGTTTACATGCTTAGGTGCTTCTCAGCTTGAAAACTTACCAAAATGAAAAATATTATAAAATGAAAAATAATATATCATTTTTGCCTTTAAGAGAGACGTTCTTCTTCGTTACTTTGATACGTCTAAACAAACATTCATCTTCACAGATGTACATATTACAGAATAACAGGATTAGGTGGCATTTTTCTCAAGACGAAGACATTAAGTCTGCAAAACCAGTAGCGTTTGTCTGAAGAACCACCTCACAAGCCAAAACAGATATCCACAGCTAGATTTAGAGGGGACGGGACTCGATTTTGGTCTATGTAGGTGTAGAAATTTGCAAGTACGATCTCCGGACGTAGTTAGAGTGGTAATCGACCACAAGCCCCTATTCTCAATTTTCACCAAAAACAGGGCCGGTTCTATGGGGACAGAATGAATAAGACTGCGCCATTAAGATATTCTCTACATTTTTATATACCAGAAGGGAAAATAAAATTAAATCGCCTATCCACGTTGTCGCGCAAAAGCCTTTTCCAAATTTTTTAAGGACAAATCAGATGCATCACCAACCTGTTGTATATACTGCATATGTGATCGATACAATACAGCACTACACAGGTCCTGACTATTGCTCGGATACAGTGGCTGTAGATCTTACCGAACGATGTTTTCCTCATGACACGTAATTGTTTTTCAAGGTCTTGTCTCACGTTATCCTGCAGCTGAACCTGTCTCTTCAACCAGAGCTGATAAAGTTTTAACCAGCCTAAGCTGACGTCTATGATACTTACGGTAAGCCAGACGTACAGATCTCAGACAACGAACCACCTTTTAATTCTAGGGAAACGTTTGACTTTGGCTAAAATTGCAATATTGATCTGAAGTAGATCTCACCATTACATCCTTTTTCAAATCCCATCAGAGACCTTCATGAAGCTTCTTGGTAAGACTATGAAAACAGAAAACAATCAATGGGAAAAAGAGGTTCTAAGCAAACTCTTGCAAAGTTATAATGCCACACATCCTGAGATTGTAGTCTGGAGCACTGATTTCACAGACTGGACGAAATCGGCAACGGAGATGCTTGACGAAACAAAAATAAATGGGTTTTTTTCATGTTATACACAAGTAGGCAGTAACTGTAAACTTGTATTTCAAAGTATAGCATTCAATTTATTTGTCTAAAATTCTTTGTGTCAAAGAAAGTTTGTAAATAAATCAAATATAAAAATAAATTGAATTGAATTTCTACCAGACAAATATGACGTGTTTAACTTTGTCATTATTATCATTAGTTCCCATGTTAGTCCATTTCTATGTCATTTTTCTACCCCAATTCCCAATAAAACGTCATAAAATCAATCATTTTTTCAAAGTGTGTCAGTTCGTTTATTCCTTAATGACACATACAATCTGTGGGATGTTCGTCTGCTGTCCCTTGGTAGCCAGACTTCAACCGACTATCGAATTTGTCTGTGCTTTTTAATATATTAATAAAAAATTCTTTGTGAGATTCAACTTCATATGACATAAAGCACTGTTGCTCTGAATGACAAAAACTGCTTCCCTTTGCAGCGAATATAACAAATTTTGATTTTTAATACACTGGACAGGCACTGAAAATAAATAGCATTGTGGAAGCTGGTTACCAATGGGGTGTATCGTAAAATCTTTCACTTTTGTCAGGTAGGAAACATCTACGCTACGAGCAACGATTTCAGTTGAACTAAGATGGTAGGCCTTGCCCAAAACTTACGAAAAAACCCAGAACGTTTAAATCTGAAATCAAAACTTTCCGTGAAAATGTGTAGATAAAGAATAAATACTTATTTCTGTTGGCCACGCCTTGCTATCTATCTATCTATCTATCTATCTATCTATCCCCAAGTAACTAATAAGTTGAAACGTTTTTTATTTAATTTTTGCTGTTAAGCAAAATACTTTCTCTTCTATTTTACGAACGAACGAAGTGAGCGAGGAAATAAAATGCAGTTAAAATTGTTTGACAACACCTGTGAAAAAATGGCCACGGGCTAAAGGTTTACATCCCAAAATTATATACAAAGCATTTGTTTGACATAGGACATATGCATATCAAAGCATTAAATATTTGAAAACAAACTAGTTGAATCCTTTTTCCGCGTCATGTATTTTGAGCGTAAGGCTTTGATGATGATCTATATGAATGTTGTGCTTTGGCTACCATGACCAATTTACAGTTGATTATGTATTTTAGAACCATTCCGGAACAATAGCCCTTGCTTGAAAAAATTCATCAAACTACGATGTTGACGGCACACTCCTGAATACCGTCAATATCGTAGTTTGTATGCAGGCTGTATCGCACGCGCTTCATCATTAGATTTAATAATCATAGATCAGACATTTTGAGAGGAGTTGGGCCTTGTGAGGTGGTTTGACATTTTATTGACAACACTTGTGATTTTGAAAGGGATTTGAATATTTTTATTTCATAAGAAAACTTGGCACTTGAGAGACAGGATGTCTTTTTAATGAGGACAGGTAGATTGTTCGTTTGGATACCAACTGCTCTAATAGAATGAACACGAGAGTAGCTGATTTCAAACCCCTATTTTATGACCTATTTTTGTGAATTTATTTATTTCGTTTCCAGCCAATTATACTATCACCTTTCAAATTTCAATCATTACCCCATGACCACGCCAACACCCTTGTATTACGTTCTTCTTTACCTATGCGCCTATACTATTAAACCACTGATACCTTGGCAAGTTGTAATGAGGAAGGGTTTTAAAATAAGCTGAAACTTTTGCAAGAAATGACTTTGTTATATATATATATATATATATATATATATGAAATTTTTACTTTTTGAAAACACAACAAGGAGACCGTGTGTTTAAAAAAAGTGGAAAATTTATTTGAAAACAGTTATTTTTACCCTCCTTTTCTCCTACAATACTATTTCAAAATATATTTTCTGTCTGATGTCATCCATTTCTCCATTTCATGTCTTCATGATACTTGGGGTTTTTGAGGTTTTTCCACATGAAAAGAACATGTACTATCAATATGACCTGTACACAATGAGGAAGTCAAAACATCATTTTGAGCCCTAGGTACCCCCTTGTATTACGTTCTTCTTTACCTATGCGCCTATACTATTAAACCACTGATACCTTGGCAAGTTGTAATGAGGAAGGGTTTTAAAATAAGCTGAAACTTTTGCAAGAAATGACTTTGTTATATATATATATATATATATATATATATATATATATATATATATATGAAATTTTTACTTTTTGAAAACACAACAAGGAGACCGTGTGTTTAAAAAAAGTGGAAAATTTATTTGAAAACAGTTATTTTTACCCTCCTTTTCTCCTACAATACTATTTCAAAATATATTTTCTGTCTGATGTCATCCATTTCTCCATTTCATGTCTTCATGATACTTGGGGTTTTTGAGGTTTTTCCACATGAAAAGAACATGTACTATCAATATGACCTGTACACAATGAGGAAGTCAAAACATCATTTTGAGCCCTAGGAAAAATGCAAACCTGTTATTGCTCGATGATGAGAAAACAATCTCCTGAAATGTAGGTAACTTAAAAAATTTTTCAAAGAATTTTGGAAAAAGAATTTTTCCAAGTTATGATAATGTAATATATCAACATTTACACAGTTTTTACATTACGACCAGGAAATACGCGTCCATACAAGTGTGGAACATGTTCGAGCTTTTTAAGAATTTGAACTGGAGATCACGCCCTTACAATTATTCGAAATGGTAATTGAATGTAACTCACCTTTGCCGCATGCTTTCTCCTCTCAGGTTGTTCTTTTTCTGAAATGTAATACCGAGTTGTATGCATGCATATCTGGACCTATTTAAAAGACCGGTATCCAAACATTTTCTCAACAAAGCCATTTTTTTTTCAAGTAAAACTTTCTGTCGTTGTAGCTTCTCTTCAGGCAAAATTGCTTCTCATTCAATGATTGCTGAAAAGAGTGATAATAAAGGGCCCAAGTCCTAACGTCACACCTTCCTAGTTACCAGACTTTTGATTCTCAACACTTCCTTGGAAACAGTATAAATTGCGACTTTTTTCTATACATTTCTATACAATAAGCATCGTAGCATAAATTCATTTAAATTAAGCAAACCAACAACGCGTTTATCATTTCATTGATAACATATTTTGAGAAAGATTCTCTCATCATCAGATCTAAAAGAATATAAAAACAGATTTAAAACAGTATAAAGTGTTACAACTAAAATATATAAATCTGTTCTCTCTCAACACTTCCTAAGCAAGATAAAAAGTCAACAATCTTTTGCTCATATATAAGAATATTGGAACAAAAGACAGCTGCGAAAACAAGTCATTAAAGTCATCATCATGTGCGAAAGGCTCATATTTGAGGCGCCGTGGCTTCCGTCGTCATGGTTCTTCATTTGACCCGGTCCTGCACCACTCTGTATGCCTGTACTATGGAGATTCCAGATTCTTCCTTAATGTTGTCACATGTACCTTGTTCTCAGCCTTCCTCTTTTCCTAGCTCCAACAACCATGTTCATGATCAGTTCTCTTTCCAGAGTATCGCTTCTTAGTATGTGTCCTAAGTAAGAGAGTCTTCGGCTCACTACCATCTGCAGTAGCCGCTTGTGACACTGAATTCTGCACAAGAAGTCCTGCTTCGCTACCCTCTCCGTCCAACTTATTATTGGAACTCTCGTAGCTGTAGAGTCGTCTCCTATCACTCTTTTTAAGAATCCATGTCTCACAACCATAGGTTCCAATCCGAAACACATTTTTGTTTAGCAACCTCAATTTTGTTTTCCTTGATATTGATGCCTTTCTAGACTATTGTGAGCGCTGTTTTTGCGTTTTTCGCGAAAGCAATCTGCTTCTTTATTTCAGGGGTATCGTCATAATCATCAGTAAAGAGGGCTCCCAAATATGCGATTTATCTGACGTTTTCCAACGATTGACCATTTACAAATATACTGCGTTCATCATCGTTTTCTTTGCAAAGGATCTGCAACACCTAAGTGTTCTTTGTATTCAAAGACAGTCCAGCGCTTTCTGAGCTACTTTTCATTCTGTCAACAAGGTCTTGTAGTTCCTCCAATATACTTGCAATCAATACTATATCGTCTGGATATCTGAGGTTTGTGACTGATATTCACCCTACTCTCACGCTTGCTTCGAAACCTTCCAGCGCTTCTCTCATTATGCATTCCGAGTAAATGTTGAATAGGTGTGCGGGGATGGTACAGCCCTGTCTCATCCATTTAGTATCCCCGTGTCTTGTGCGTAATTTCGCTTTTTGATCCATGTACATTCCAATTAGTAAGTGGATGATATGTATAGGTGTTCCAATCCTCTTCATGTCTGCCCATAGTCTATGATGCACCACCATATCCAAAGCCTTTGAACAGTCGATAAAGCAAAGATCTATATTCTTGTTTCTCTCTCTGCTATTTTCTATCGCCATCTTCAAGTTAAGGATTTGGTTTCTTGTTCTTCTGCCTGACCTAAAGCCTTCTTGTTATTATGCAATCTCTTGTTCCAACATTGTTTTTTGCCATTTGGCGATGATTTTCAGTAGGATTTTGCTACTGTGGCTGATCAGTGCAATTGTCCTGTTGTTACAACACTGTAAAGCGTCTACTTTCTTCGGTATAGGGATGAATAACGAATTCAGTCAGTCCTCAGGCCATTGCTTTTCTTCCCAAATCTTGGAACAAAGTCTGAAAGACGATTATCCCTATTTCTCCAGAGCTCTTTATTAACTCTGCTGTGACCTCGTAATCTCCTGGGCTCTTTCCTTTCTTCAGTTCATTTATTGCTTCTCTAACGTCTTCCAGTAATGGAACTGGTTCATTTTCTATTTCTTCCATTAGTAGGTATATCTTTATTCTTTTGATATAGGCTTTCACAGAATTCTTTCCACCTCTCGTGTACCTTATCTCCTTCGCAGATAACGTGGCCCTCTTTATCTTTGATTGTACCATTGTTTGCTTTTAATTTCTTTGTTGGGTTCTTTATCCCTCCGTACAAGTCTTTAGTGGAATTGGTGATAAAGTTTTCCTCCTATCTGTGAGCATTGTTCATTGATGTATTTTTCTTTGTCGCGCTTCATTAGTCTTTGTTCTTTCTTGTGCTGGTTGTTATACTTTTCTTTGTCTTTTGTGCTCTTTAGTCTATTCGGTTTTAGTTTTCTCCTCTTCCTTACTTCTACCAGTGTCTCGTTGGATATCCAAGTAGCCTTCTTCCTTTTCTTTGTACCAATATTTTTTTAGCAGATGTGAGTATAGATTCCTTTCCATCGAACCATAACTCACCAGTTGTTTTCTCTGATCCATTTGCCAGAGGAGCTTCGAATTTGTTAGCGACTAATACTCTGTAGTGGTCATTCAAGCAACTGTGGTCCAATCTCATTGGTAATTGTTTTTCTTTATGTATCTTTGCAACTTGAAATGAATCTTAGCTACTAAGAGCTTGTGATGGCAACTGCAGTCAGCACCTGGCCGTGTTTTCACGTCCTTGACACTACTTCTCAACTTTTGTTTTATGATGACATAGTCAATTTGGTTTCTAGTTTTGCCATCGGATGATGTCCATGTGTGCTGATGTTTAGGGTGGTGTTCAAACAGTGTGTTTGTAATTATCAAATTGTTCGACATGTAAAATTCTATTAGGTACTGCCTCTTTTGTTTCTCCCCCCGAGACCGCATTTGCCGTATGTGACTGATAAAGTACATGCTTTCTCAGCTTTTGCATTGAAGTTTCCTATCATAAATAATACATCCCTGCTTGGTATGGAATCAATCGCTTCTTGGAGTATCTCGTAGAATTGTTTCAGGTCTTGATCATCTACAGCGCTTGTTAGTGAATATGTGACAATAAGTAAGATATTGAATGGGCTTTTATTGAATTTGATGTACATTACTTGGTCGCTGATGGGACTATAACCTCTTATAGACTTTGCCTCTGTCTCTGCTACAATGACCCCACCCCATGGTTGTATCTCTCCCCATCTTCCTTTCCCGCCAAACAAACAACTTTCTTTTCTGATTTGAAACTACCTTTCAAATTCCAGTTGGTCTCACAAATGCACATGGTTTGAATATTACAACAATCCATTTCGTCACATAAAGTCTTGAGCTTTCCGAGTTCCTTCAATTTCCTGACGTTCCACGTTCCAATATTGAGAGGTTTTCTAAGCTGAGTTCTTCCAGTGGTCCACTTTTCCATGTTAGCCTGGTCGCTCACTGTACAACGTGTCGCTTGTTTACCCACGCGACAGACGATGTGGTATGGTTTTCTAGGTTTTGTAGTCATGAAGAAATAAGTACTCTGGAGTTGTGTATAGTGGTGAGTAGGCCATAATATACGTTTAAGCGGTCACAAACTTTTAAATAATTTTTTCTATCCAGAAAATGATGCACATACATACTCAAAACATGCTCCCCCGAAGTTACTTACAAACTTTTAATTACATCAGTTAAAACTGCCATGCACTATTGCTAATCCAAATACTTCGTCTTTGCATTGGTATGAACCACCAAAATATTTCTCCTTGTGTACACTTAAGTGTTCAACCGTGTTATTCTTAACAGAATACATTACGAAGTCTCATCACGCCTACGCCTGTTCCAAGCAGGATTTCGGAAAGGTAAAAGCTGCATTGAACAAATCCATATCATCAGAAGAGTACTCGAACAGTTCCACCAGAAAATTTACCAACTGTGATGACATTCATTGATTTCAAAAAGGCCTTCGATTCCATAAACAGAGAGACGATGTGGAAGATACTTCGAAACTTCGGAATTCCAGAGAAAATCGTCAACATCATCAGATGTTTGTACGACAATGGCACGTCAGCAGTTCGCATAGATGGAATTCTGAGCAAAGAATTTCCAATAACTACGGGGGTCCTACAGGGAGACACATTAGCTCCTTTCCTGTTCATCATCGTACTCGATTATGTACTGCAAAGTACTGAAGAGACAACAGGACTTGAAACACACCCGAATGATCTGCTTCCCGATCTCGACTTTGCAGATGATATTGTACTGCTAGACAAAGATGAAACAGAGGCAATAGAGCATTTTCTGACAGTAGAAACTTCAGCAAAAAGAGTTGGTTTGAATATTAACTATGGAAAGACTAAAGTTATGATTAGAGATGTTGTTGAACCAAGAACTGTGGTAAATGAAGGCAAAGTCTTAGTAGAAATCTCAGAGAACAAAAGTCTGGAAGTCGTCGATGACTTTAAATACCTTGGTGCCCACTTAGCTGACTGCCATACGGACTTAAAAAGACGAAAAGGATTGGCCTGGAGTCAGTTCTGGAAACTAGCAACAATCTGGAAATCAAAAGACATCTCCCTGGCAGTGAAGTTACACCTCTTCGATTCACTTATAGTCTCCATTATTTTCTACAACTCTGAAACATGGGTTACAACCAAAGCAATGAAGA
>RDPX01000076.1:1652952-1663543 GCA_003991215.1 Morbakka virulenta | reverse complement strand
GCTATATGCAGATGACCTGGTTCTCTCCTGTGAGACATTGGATGGTCTACTTGCTAAGTTAGAGACTTGGAAGAAGGGTTTGGAAGGTAAAGGTTTGAGAGTGAACATGGGCAAGACAAAAGTGATGGTCAGTGGTTGCAATTTAGGAAAGCCATTGGAGAAAGGAAAGTTTCCCTGTTCAGTCTGTGGGAAGGGAGTTGGGAGCAACTCAATCTATTGTGGTACTTGCAAGCACTGGGTACATAAACGGTGCAGTGGAATAAAGGGCAAACTGACAGAAACTAACCGTTTTAGCTGCAAGAGGTGCAAAGAAGAAGAGGCCACCTATGACTTAGACCTACATAAAGTGCATTTGGAGGATGAGGATATTGAAGTTGTCCAGAAGTTTTGCTACCTTGGTGACACCCTTGGAGCTGAGGGGGGAGCTGGTGCAAGTGTTACAGCAAGGGTTAACAGTGGATGGAGTAAGTTCAGGGAGCTGATGCCATTGTTAACCAGCAGAGCTCTGCCATTACCTACCAAAGGTAGAGTCTACCAGGCATGTGTACGTAGCACAATGATGTATGGCAGTGAAACTTGGCCAGTGAAAGCTGATGATGTCAGCCGCATGGAGCGGAATGACATGAGAATGATAAGATGGATGTGCAACGTAAGTCTAAAGGACAGGCTCAGTTCTAATGAACCCAGAAGGAGATTGAATCTGGACAGTATTGGCAGCTGTATGCAGAATAGGAGACTTCGTTGGTTTGGTCATGTGGAGAGAATGGACAAGAATGCTTGGACAAGTAGATGCAGAACAATCAAGGTGGCAGGAACCACTGTCAGAGGAAGACCAAAGAAAACATGGGAGGAAGTGATAAGGATGGATCTGAAAGAAAAAGGTGTCAGCAGAGACCTAGTGAAGGATAGGATAACTTGGAAGTCAATTTCAAGAAATCGTCCAACACATGCTAGCATGTAAACCGGACGTTAAACCGAATATGATGATGATGATGATGATGAGTCTTGGAGCTATTGGAACAGTTTTCGGAATCTGGGCAAAAATGCTTGTAAAACGTATCGACAAGCATCAGAGGTTATACTTGTTAGCTAGCAGTACTTTAAGGAATATCAATGAAATTTTAAGCGAAAGTCTCAAAGATAGTCATATCAACGATAATGAATTTCGATTGGTATTAACTACATATCAAGATTATCTGTTGGAATGCAAATCCCATTCAGATACGTTTACTAAGAATACTTTATTCGAGAAGGATCAGATAATTAGGAAAATTAACGATGCTCTTGAGAAGTAAATGTTTCTTTAATTGAACATATGTTAAAAAAAATATTAATAATTTTCTAGAAAACGACAAAAAAAAGAAGACTATCATAATGATAGTCCAAAATTTATAAATATTATAACCTCCTGCGGTAGGTTCTTTTTATGTCGAAAATTTACAAATTCTTTAAGTGTTCTAGTTGTTCATCGCTCATAGCGTTATACTGTTTCTCAACATTAAATTTCTGATCTGGAGTTAGTAACTTGAAAGTAATCTGAGCTGCAAGATTTGCAATTTCGTCAATATTTCCGCTTTAGTTCAAATGGGGTTAATTCTCTGTAAATTCCTTCCTTAACATAAGAATTAATAAAGTATTGTCTTAACGATACTTTACGTGGTTTGGATTCAGATTTCGTTGGCTTCAAAACTAATTTTTCATAGAGTTCAGTAATCATTTGATTGACATCAACCATCTTCATATAATTAATTAGATTCCTCTAATATCTTATTTACGTAATCGTATTGGAATGGTATAATGTTAAATAGCTCTAATATACTTGTATAGAAATCATAGAATATATACTTATCATCAAACCCATGATAATATAAGAATAGCCAATGTAATTCATAAACTAAATTTCTATCATCCATATATTTACTACTTGTAAACCTTAAATTCAAGATCTCTCCCAAAATTAATCAAAATACCCTTAAAAATATTTAAAATTTTCATATATCTCTTTAGCTGTAGTTCGTCTTTATCAGAAAGTTTTGTTGCAGTTGCTTTAAGTTCTAGAATGATTTCATTATCTACAACTATATCGGCTCTTAACACAGCAATTTCATGACTTTTATAGATTATTGGAACTGACTTCTCTGTTTGTATATTCACAAAGTCTTCATGTAATCTTAATGTTAAAGCTTTCTCAAATATTGTCTCAGTTAATCCTGAACCAAGTTCGTTATATACTTCTTTGATTGCTTCAATTATTTTGTTCTCCATATAATATAAAATATATCTTTAAATTAAATATTTATATAATACCTACTACTTTTCAATTATAAATTATGTTATCTTTTGTAAAAATTTTCAAATTAACATCTGTAACATTTCTTTTATCTACAATTGTAGCTTTACTATATTCATATTTACCTGGTGGGAGTTGTGTTAAAGTAAATTTATCCATAACTAATTGACCATGATTTTCAACTTCAAACTCATAATAATTTACTTTAGTAATTTTAAACTTAATTATATTTAGGTCTCTAAATATATTTACCCATTTAAGAGTATTATCACAATTCATTTGAAACCCCTCAGGTATATAAATTTCTATTTGTTCACCTTTGCTATTTAAAACTGTATAGAAATTACATTCAAATTCGCTTTCATTTAATTTAATTGTACGTTGTTTAATAATGTTATATTCACCCTTTGATAGATCATAAATTGTCTTCATATGTTTATATTTTTCAATCATAAATGGTATAAATAATATATGATTATTATCTGCGTTTTGTCTGCTCATCTTCTTATATTATTAATAGATTATCTCTCTAATTAAGCGATTTGGAAGTCAAAGTGCTGATTTTCGGTAATTTTAGAAGTTTTTAGTCCAAGGTTTCTAAGGTAAATGAATTTATGAGGTGTATCTATAAGTTGATCACGTAGACGGTCTGGTGCATAAACACTGTATATTTTGTTGTCTCTAGCTGTGATATTTAGAATAACACAGTCACGTTTGTCTTTGGTTTTGAATGTCCTTTCACGGGTAATTTTGTAGTTTCCTAGGGGAAGTTCACGGAATGGAATTGTGTTTTCTGGCTGATATTGTTCAAACATTGAATTACGATTGCGTCGTTGAGATTGATTAGACCGTTCATCTTCTTATACTTATAATAATTTATATCTTTAATTGGAATTTAATCTCCAATGGAATAGAGGAAGGGGTGAAATCTTGTCATTTAATATAAATCTTTTATCATCGTTGGCATCTAAAGCAATTTTAGCTTCCTTGATTGTGTACATATCGTGATTTTTGTGATGAAATCTGATGATATCTCGAGTTGTGTTTTCAATCGATAAATTACCTATTAACGTTTGATATAAGTCATTAAAAGTTATCTGCTTCTCTTTCACGCAACGTTTAATACCTTTAACTTTGTTGATAGTATTTGTAACGTCATTATTACAATAATAAGAGTATAATTTTGTTCTCAACGCAACGAAATGTGACATTTCCTGATCACCAGTTTCATCCTTAAATTTTCCAATTACTTTCTTATTTTGACCAATTTGAATATTAGATTTAGATTTCATATAGCAACTTGTATCAAACCATCTTGTAACGTCGTCTTTGATTTCAGAGTAGTAATCATCTGTCTGTAGATAATATACGAAAGAATCACAATCCATATAGCAAAGTTTCTGAACTGGAAATTTCAGTTTCATGTAATTATAATGAAATTGATACATTAAATATTTAGATAAATCTAAAATTTGAGCCCCTACATAGATCGGTTTGTTGAATAATACTTCGTATTTATCAAATGTAATTGCTGCCAAGTTATCAGTAAACATAGTTGTCTTTGCATTGATTTTCGAAGACTTTTTCGTGATTTGTTCTGGTGAAGTGTAAAAGTGTATTGACACCCGATTCCTTAGATTTTTCATTGTTTTACCGTAAATTACATTGTTATAATAATTTATAGAAGTCCTTCTCGAAATCATTTGTTGCTTTAGCTCTACGCTTCGTATTTTCATCAATGTATTGTTTAAGCCAATGTGATTGATTATAGCTGATATCTCTATGAATTTGTTTCAGTTGCAAACCGTTATCTAATGCTTGTTTAAGTGATTTGATATTTACAACATAATGTGATTTGTTATTAAGATTAGCTACTAATTTTCTAGATGAATCTAAATTCATAATTTCAGGTAGGAATGGTAAATCAGTCTGATAGTCATGTAGATGATTGGGATAGTGTAGATCTACTTCTAACGTATAACCAGTATTTGATTCTAAATTAATTTGACTATTGATGATATCAATATATAATTTCTGAATATCCTTTGAATTAAGCCATTTAAAGTTTCCTGTAGGTAATTTCTGTGACATTGCGTAACCGTATAAATTATTACAATCTATATACTTAATGAAAGTTTTAGGTTGATTAGTGTCATAGTTTGGTAGGTAAGGATTATTGGCTTGAGCATAGCGGTGAGTAGCAGTACAAAGACCACTTCTGATTTGCCGTTCAAAGAATTCTAAAGTAAATTGATCAGTGATGTAATCTACCACTACGTTAGTAAATTTTTTTATCACCTCCATCCTACAGAGTGAAACATTTCCATTCGAACGCATATTTTATTATCTTCGTACGACTTATATTCACAAAAATACAGTTCTACTGCCCCTTCTCTCACACTTCAGTCACCTTTAGCCCGTTAGATCTCATTCAAAATCATCGAACTTCAACACCTCATAACTTCGCCCACAAAAGTCTCACATTCATAAATTTTATATCATCCAATACCTCTCCGACAGCTCTATAACACCATATCATTTTCCTCCCCCCCCCCTCCCAACCGGCATTTTACCTCATTTATCACCCTCTTTAAAACTGCTCTAATTCAGCTCAGGAACATCACAGATTAATAATCTTTTCACCATCACGTTCACAAAACATTGCTCTATCTCATCAAATATATAAAATTAAAAATACCCAACTCTCCCCTAGTCAAAAATCGAATAAAAACACTAAAATTCAAATTACTCTTCCTCAGCTTAGGAACATCGCAGATTAAAACTCTTTTCACTATCATATTCCTAAAACGTTGCTTTTTCTGACCATACAGCTGCGCAAAGCAGATATAAGCATTAACTTTTATAATACAAAGGAAATGAAAACAAAGTGTATTCAAATACAAAATATTTTCTATGCATTTACTTTCAAATATTTATATAATATAAAGAGAAATGAAAACAAAGTGTATTCAAATACTAAATACTTTCTATGCACTTACTGAGCAGTTGATAAATAAGTGTTAAGGAGTTCGCTGCGCTCGCTTGAAAAGAAGCTCGCTGCGCTCTCTGTATATAATATTTGAGTATTTACGATAGTGTTTTTAATTTAAAATTCAAATTAATATAGTATAGTATAATGACAACAAAACAAAACTTATTTATTCAACCCAAACCTTATAATTATTTAATATATGATATTTTTGGTAAAGCTACTAAAGACAGTATCAAAAATGAAATAGATAAATATAATATTAGATATAGTAACAAAAATGGAACAATCAGAGATATTCGTAATCATAACATAATAATTAACTTTTCAAATCTTACTCCAATAGACAAAGCAAATTATTTATGGTTAAGGAGAAATATCATACCTTATTCTATACAATATATCACTCAATGTAAATTAGAATTACATAAGTATTCAAAAAGAGAACTAATAAAGACATTAGAAAATATAAAGTATTCAAGAGGTTATAAACAATTGAATAAAGATGACATTGTCAATATTATATTAATTGAAATCCCAACTGAAAATATTCTCGGAAATAAACTTTCGATAGAATTTTATATAAATTGTACACAAACTTATCATGTTAATAATTCTATTACAGTCTTAATTCTATCTGAATTACCCTCAAACATGCTAGCAAATTGTATACTATCTGATAATAATTTTCAATTAAAGACATAATCTAATATTATTATAAGACGATGACGCAGTATGATGGATATCGTAACTACAAATATGAGCAATTAATGAAATTAAAACGTGATCAATTACGAGAAATATCCAAACACTTTAACATACCATATTCAGGTAAAACTTTAAAACAAGAATTAGCTACTAACATAGCTAAACATAATAATCAAACGATCCATAATCCTTACTAGCAAACTAAAAACTACAAAATTCATGACAACATTCCAGAAAATATAATTCCAAAATACACACTGCTAAACATAATAATCAAACGATCCATAATCCTTACTAGCAAACTAAAAACTACAAAATTCATGACAATATTCCAGAAAATATAATTCCAAAATACACACTAATAGAAAAGCTCGCAGGAGATTTCATTAAGAGATACGCTTCTGTATTAACTGTTGTTGATGTACAAGAAGAAGAAGAGCCATCAATTTTCATCAATTCTCTAATCCTAAGAGAATATCCCTACATCAAAGCAGTGTTAAATCAAATTGATTATCCTTATAAATTTCGATTTTTACTGAAGACAAAATTTGTAAGACCAAGAGGTGATCCAGCAGAATTTGATCTATTCTCGCGATATTATTATCCCTATGAACAAAATCTACAAAGTCTAATAATTGAAGAATATACTGACGTAATAGAAAATCTGAAAATGGAACAAACAGGTTGGACATTATCAACAATTTTAGATCTATCATTTGATATTCAGAAAGTTAATGTTTTCCCTCGAGGAACGTATCAACAACTTTGCTTAGAAGAGGTCTTCTAAATATTGATAATTCAGCTAATAATGATAATCGATGTTTTCTCTGGTCAATTTTAGCTCATTATTTTAGAAACAATGTCACAAATCCTAAAGATTATACAAATTACATTCAGTATATGAATGTTTTCAACACACAATCACTATCATTTCCTGTTATAGTAGACAACAGTCTATGAAATCAAATATCAAAGTTTGAAAAGGATAACAACTTAATGATAAATATCTATACATTAACGAATGAAGACAATCCAGAATCACCAATTGCTCCAATCAGAATATCAAACAAAATTAAACAGTCTTATCAAGAGTTAATAAACTATTATGATCAAAACAAAAATAATCCAGAAATTAAGTCGTCTATTCCTGGTTTTGTAGACAAAATTCATTCTCAAATTATTAACTTATTTCTATACAAACGTCACTTTGTTCTCATAACCAACTTCTCAACATTATTTTCACGACAGTTTGATAAGCATCGTAATATAACTAGAAACAATTATTGTCATTTCTGTCTTTATCATTCACCAGATATTAACAAACTATTATTACATCTTCGCTATTGTGTATCATTAGATAAACAAGCGTATGTCAAACTCCCCTCATCAACAGTTAAAGACAAAATTACAGACAAAGAAATTCCAAATAAACTGAAATTTCAAAACATTNTCTGAATATCCTTTGTATTAAGCCATTTAAAGTTTCCTGTAGGTAATTTCTGTGACATTGCGTAACCGTATAAATTATTACAATCTATATACTTAATGAAAGTTTTAGGTTGATTAGTGTCATAGTTTGGTAAGTAAGGATTATTGGCTTGAGCATAGCGGTGAGTAGCAGTACAAAGACCACTTCTGATTTGCCGTTCAAAGAATTCTAAAGTAAATTGATCAGTGATGTAATCTAACACTACGTTAGTAAATTTTAACATGGCATCCCAAGCTAATAATGATAATCGATGTTTTCTCTGGTCAATTTTAGCTCATTATTTTAGAAACAATGTCACAAATCCTAAAGATTATACAAATTACATTCAGTATATGAATGTTTTCAACACACAATCACTATCATTTCCTGTTATAGTAGACAACAGTCTATGAAATCAAATATCAAAGTTTGAAAAGGATAACAACTTAATGATAAATATCTATACATTAACGAATGAAGACAATCCAGAATCACCAATTGCTCCAATCAGAATATCAAACAAAATTAAACAGTCTTATCAAGAGTTAATAAACTATTATGATCAAAACAAAAATAATCCAGAAATTAAGTCGTCTATTCCTGGTTTTGTAGACAAAATTCATTCTCAAATTATTAACTTATTTCTATACAAACGTCACTTTGTTCTCATAACCAACTTCTCAACATTATTTTCACGACAGTTTGATAAGCATCGTAATATAACTAGAAACAATTATTGTCATTTCTGTCTTTATCATTCACCAGATATTAACAAACTATTATTACATCTTCGCTATTGTGTATCATTAGATAAACAAGCGTATGTCAAACTCCCCTCATCAACAGTTAAAGACAAAATTACAGACAAAGAAATTCCAAATAAACTGAAATTTCAAAACATTTCTAAAGGAGTACCACTTCCATTTGCAGTCTATGCTGATTTTGAGTCCATTATAACAACAAAATTTCCTCAAATAGAATCAAAGCGAAATTATTTAAACAAACACATTCCCAGTCAATTTGCGTATTATATCACTTCAAACATACCTGACTTTAATCATTCACCAGTGTATTACCGTGGTCAAAATGCAGATAGACAATTCATAAACTCTCTAATATTTTCTCTTGTCACATCACCAAATTCAATCTACAACAAATATTACAGATTTAAGAAACTAACTGTTCCAAAACCAGAATATCCTAGTGAACAAGCATCTAACTGTTCAATTTGTTCAAAGCCGTTTCATCAGAACGAAATGAAAGTTATAGATCACTGTCACTTTACAGGAAAATTTAGAGGATATGCACATAACTCTTGCAACTTAAATTTCAAAGATCCAAAATTTATTCCAGTATTCTTTCATAATCTTTCGGGTTATGATTCACACTTGTTCATTGGGGAGTTAGTAAATCATCCAGCGTTTGTTAATATTCGCCACAAGCAATTCCAATCACAGAAGAGAACTATTTTTCATTTTCTGCAGATTTCACTACAGGTAAATATTATTTAAAAAATTTAAACTAAACTTTAGATGTAAAAATTACAATTAGATTTCTAGATTCCTTCAGATTTATGGGAACTTCACTTTAAAAGTTAACCTCTAATTTGACTAGTCATCCACATCTACGCAAAGTATATTCTGATAACAAGCTATTGTTAGAGAAAGGTGTGTATCCTTATGAATACATGGATTCATTCGATAAATATAACGAAACAGAATTACCACCAAAATCAAAATTCTATTCAAAATTAAATTTAGAAGGAATTACAGACAGTGAATATGAACGAGCTAAGAATGTTTGGAAACATTACAATATTAAGACTATAGGTGAATATGCAGACCTATATCAAATTACTGACACCCTACATTTAGTCAATGTCTTCGAAAATTTCAGAAAAGTTTGTTAAAGAGATTACAAACTAGACCCTTGTCATTACTTCACAGCTGCTGGATTATCGTGGGATGCCATGTTAAAATTTACTAACGTAGTGTTAGATTACATCACTGATCAATTTACTTTAGAATTCTTTGAACGGCAAATCAGAAGTGGTCTTTGTACTGCTACTCACCGCTATGCTCAAGCCAAAAATCCTTACTTACCAAACTATGACACTAATCAACCTAAAACTTTCATTAAGTATATAGATTGTAATAATGTATACGGTTACGCAATGTCACAGAAATTACCTACAGGAAACTTTAAATGGCTTAATTCAAAGGATATTCAGAAATTATATATTGATATCATCAATAATCAAATTAATTTAGAATCAAATACTGGTTATACGTTAGAAGTAGATCTACACTATCCCAATCATCTACATGACTATCAGACTGATTTACCATTCCTACCTGAAATTATGAATTTAGATTCATCTAGAAAATTAGTAGCTAATCTTAATAACAAATCACATTATGTTGTAAATATCAAATCACTTAAACAAGCATTAGATAACGGTTTGCAACTGAAACAAATTCATAGAGATATCAGCTATAATCAATCACATTGGCTTAAACAATACATTGATGAAAATACGAAGCGTAGAGCTAAAGCAACAAATGATTTCGAGAAGGACTTCTATAAATTATTAAACAATGTAATTTACGGTAAAACAATGGAAAATCCAAGGAATCGAGTGTCAATACACTTTTACACTTCACCAGAACAAATCACGAAAAAGTCTTCGAAAATCAATGCAAAGACAACTATGTTTACTGATAACTTGGCAGCAATTACATTTGATAAATACGAAGTATTATTCAACAAACCGATCTATGTAGGGGCTCAAATTTTAGATTTATCTAAATATTTAATGTATCAATTTCATTATAATTACATGAAACTGAAATTTCCAGTTCAGAAACTTTGCTATATGGATTGTGATTCTTTCGTATATTATCTACAGACAGATGATTACTACTCTGAAATCAAAGACGACGTTACAAGATGGTTTGATACAAGTTGCTATATGAAATCTAAATCTAATATTCAAATTGGTCAAAATAAGAAAGTAATTGGAAAATTTAAGGATGAAACTGGTGATCAGGAAATGTCACATTTCGTTGCGTTGAGAGCAAAATTATACTCTTATTATTGTAATAATGACGTTACAAATACTATCAACAAAGTTAAA
>RDPX01000076.1:1615573-1649665 GCA_003991215.1 Morbakka virulenta | reverse complement strand
TCCTACCGTGCGCGACACCTTCACTTAAATTAGTTCCAGTCTCGTTTACGCAGTTATACCGGATATCTTTGGATGTCATTTCATGGTAGGATGAGGCAGTGTTTTTATAGGCCGGATGCCCTTCCTGACACCAACCCATTAAGGTAATGGGGACCAGTGTTTTTATTGAGACACCATCTCTAGGTGATTGCCATCCAAGGCTGAAGAGCGCTTCACCTGCCCGTGAGAGAAAGACTATACCCCGCCAGTCCTCAAACTGGTATTTCATGCTTGAATGAGACCAAGCATGGTCTTCGGGGTAAAAGACTAAGGTTGGTAATTGCGAGAGGTAAAACAACTAAAGGATTTGATATTACACCTAGAGTTACACCAGATAAAACTGTTGCTATAGAACCAGATCCAATTGAGATTCCATGTAGACTATTGAAGAATCGTTTATAATGCTTAGATAACTTTCTACGAGTATTCAAGTCATGTTCTAATTTGGTACGAATCCTATTGATCTCTTTCATACGAATGCCGTGACCTCCATTTTCTCGTTTTGGAGGATTAAAGGGATTATCTTTATCAACTTTAAAACTTGTTAATTCAGGATATGTAGACGCACTTGGTTCATTCATTTTAAATATATTAGATTAAAATTATAATGTTGTAAGAATTTCTATGAAGTCTTCTAAAATTTTATCTACTTGATCAACAGTTTGACTTTGTTCGATATCTTGAAAGAGTTTCCTTTGATATGCATAAATAGTATTTAATTTAACAAGTTTGTCTTCATATTCACTATGTAATTGAGCAGCTAACTCTTCAAAACTTAAATCACTACCGATGATAGAGGCATATCTCTCAAATAATTCACGTTTATTCCTGTTTGATCGTCTCTTCATTATTTCACTTGCAAGTCGTTTCATTTCCATCATGTATCCAATATCAACGTTATCAGCTATCTTTTTAATTGAATTCCTTATAAAATCGTTTATTTCATCTTTAAAAAATACTTTTCTGAGATGAACATTTACTAAATTTACCTTAATTTTAGATAATTCATACTGACCTGGAACAATCATATCTACACTCATCGTTTCATCGAATGTTGTTTCAATGGAATCAACATCTTCTCTATTTTTAATAATTATATAATCATCGTAATAAACTATATTTTCAACTGAAATATTAGAAGTAAAACTTAATTCATTACTGAATGATATCAACTGTTTAGTATCTCTTGCGAATGTCAAATACATCTATTATATATAGATTAGATTTTGAATCGTTGCTCTAAATAGATATGCATTTGATACAATTCTATAGATGATAAAGCTCTGTTAAAGAAGAATAAGCCATAGAAATCCATAATTGCATGACCATAAACGCCACTATAATCACTGGATCCAAGCATAAATCTACCAACATCTGTTGATAGAAACGAAACATTCATGTTTTGAGATTTCTGAATATTTCCATTCAACATTACGTGTGTTGTTACACCATCTGTTACAAAAGTCCATATTACTACTGAGCCTACAATTTGATTAGAATTACTAGAGTAATCAATATCAACTCTACCAGCTCCTGTAGAAGTATAGTCAAGATAAGCATGATTGTTTCCCCACGGAAGATGAACTCCAAATCTATTATTTGGAATACCCTTCATCCACGAAAAATGACTTTGATTTCTTGTGTTGTAGGTTTTGACTATCAAGAAGAATGTTGTTGTGTTACCATTATTGCCTGCTAAATCAATTACTGAAAATGGCTCTCTTCTCAAGTCTGCATTATTAAAATTTAAATAATTTAAACCATTAGATAACGCAATGTACTTAGGTTGTTTTGTTGTACTAGGTGAGTTTACGATAACTCCTGTTATCGGATCAGTTATCGATGAAACCGATCCTGTTACGTCAATTGTACAATTCGTGAGTGTTGGTACAAGAGCCATCACCATTCCCCTTGATACAGGAATTCCCTCTAACGCTGATGCTATTTCAAAGTCACCTTTGGTCAGAAACTTATCCGTTACATATTTGTTAGAGACCAGTTCATTAGGCTGGGTAATTCATGAAGCAGTTGAGATAGGAATGGTAAATTGACTACTAGAGAAAATCTTATTACCCTTGGAATCAAACATTGCGATCATAGCTTGTCTAGTTAATGTAGGTAGGAAATTTGGGTAAGTATATTTAACAACATCTGAATCTAGTTCTAGTTGATTAGTTTGTCTAATAATACCACCATTAGCTTTGAGAGTTGTTAACATATCGACATACTGTTTGGGTTTGGTTGCAGCATCATCAGTATTGCTTGGATAATTTACATTTTTAAGAGTGTTATAATTAAAGTCAACATTATTTCCAAATTTAATGTCACCTGTACTGTTAGTAATCCATCCTTGATTAGAAAGCATTAAACTACTAGAACTTGCTAAGATTGGTCTTCCCTGGTTATCAGTTGAAACATAAGGAATGTTTCCTTGTGTTAATGCTGTAGGTAACACAACACTTGGAACATAATCCAAGAGAGTTGAAACTACTTTGTCAACGTATGTCTTATTAACTGGGATAACTTCATATAATTCGATTTCAGATAAGCCATAATGAAAATTTCCTACACCTGTCAGTCTATAGTAAAGATAAGGTTTTGTATAGTTTAATTCGAATGATCTAGTTAAACTAGTATGATTAGTAGATTCCATAATGCGTTCATACGTTACATCATCGTTTGATCCATCAAGCCAATAATGAGTTAAAACATGAGTTGCCTGTTGAGTTCCAGTTCGAGGTTTCAAAGTAATTATCCAAATTTGAACAGGTCGAGGAACGGAATTTTTATCCACTCTTGCTGTGTACCAGAACTTGCGATTATCCACTGTGCAGAGGGATTATTATCAAACGCTTTATCAGGAGTAGTAGAATTAGAATAATGTGATGACGCTGTACAAATTTGACCTACAACTGGACAAAGGTTGACATGTGACTTTTCATAAATTGGAGTACTAATATTATTATTATGTCTTACAGATTTTACAGCTGCTAAAGCATTATCACTTTGAGGTTGTTTTGTATTGATTTTTTCACCATTTTGAAGATTAATTGTTTTACCTCCCATACCAACACTCGAATTAAATTTTAAAGAAGTATTAGGTACTGCATTTAAGGCTTGTATATTATTTAAGTTATAATTTTTCATGTTGAAAGAACCATCTACAGTAATAATATCACCACCGTTTGGAGGTAATAGTTCAGTCACATTTTGAAACTTGTTTTTATTTATGTCGAAGTTTCCAGTCATAGCTCCAGAACCATCAATTTTCACTAAGTCCGCTGTACCTTTGGCTATTTCTGCAGTTACGAAAGTTGAAACTTGAGCCATTGTTAATCCAGAATTAGTATTAATTTCATCATCCCATATCTCACTTATGAATACTTTATTAGAAGTTTTTGCTAGTATAGTACTTTAGATTATTTTCGAAATATAATATCTTCTGCTTTCCTTGGCTTGAAAAGAGATAATTCAGAAGCATAGAAAGTTCCTATAATTTTCTCAGCTTTACGGATGTCAGCAATTTGGTATGTTACTGGTGTTGTATTGAGTACATCAGTGACAACAAAGACTTCATCTGTAAAATTTGCTGTATAACCTCTCTTAAATTTGCCTCGATATTTGCTTATGCGAACAAAGTCTCCTAGAGAAAACGTTGGTGATGACTTTGTTTTCGTGTCTCCATAAAGATTTTCCCAAGCTTTCTGAGGGTTTTCTACAGCTTCTGTTGGTGTCATCTTGATCGAACTGTGATAACATGTGTTGTAATTATGAACTAAATCTGGGAGGATGTCAATCCATCGTTTTGTGTCATTGGCTGTGAAATACTTATACATGCGATCTTTTAAAGTTCTATTGAATCGTTCAACAATTTGAGCTTTGGTTTCATTTTCAGTGGCAAACCAATGGATTTCTAATTCTTTCAAAAGTTTCTTAGTATCTTTGTTAATGAACTCAATGCCTTTATCTGTCTGAAGAAGTTTAGGTTTTCTATCTTTGTAGATGGTTTTGAAGGCTTCAGTTATGAAATTTCCAGTTTTTCGTTTAATTGGAACAGCCCATGCCAATTTTGAAAGGACATCGATAACTGTCATGATATAATTGTAACCATCATTTTCTGATGATAGTGAACGCATGTCAGCTAGGTCAGCTTGATGTTCATGATCAAGTGATTGTACTATTACACGACGAGTTAGAAACTTTTGAATTGCAGGCCTATGTTTTGTATAAGTAGGTTGTTCTTGGAGATATCGTTTCACCAAGGAAGCTGGTTTCTTCGCTCTACGAGCTAGTTCATTGATGCCGGTGTAACCGGTTTTAGTGTCATAGTAAATTTCATCTAAAAGTTTACGTTGTTCATCTGTTAAAGTAGACATTATTATTACTGAAATAGATTATTAAGAATTTGATTTTGTTCCTTGAAAATTCCTAATCCCAATTTACGTTTTGCTCCAATAGTTGCTTGAATTAACTTCCTATCAAGTTTTTCACGGAAACCTTTCGGTTTCATTTGTCTGAGTTGATTTAACATGACATCAACAGCCTTGTGCTTATCTGCTTGATTCTTTGCTTTTTCGTATGCATTGTCATGAATTCTACTTATATCATCAACTTGATTTTTCGGTTCCGAACCAGGTAGTGGATTTCCATCTTCGTCTACTTGATCTTCAAGTGGATTAAACGGCCCACAGAAGCGATATCCGGGCAAAACCCAACCCTTTTTAGGTCTAGGTAGATTTCCAATTAATTTATGAATGTCAAAACCTTCTCCAGTTTTTCCAGACTTATCCATAATGTTTTGAATCAAATAATCTTGACTTGTCAATACAGCTAAATTCTGAGCATTATTCATTATCAATTTAACATTAGATTTAATCTAACCTTTTTAATAATGTCACAACGTCCAAACACCTACAAAATAATTCCAAAGAAGTATATAAAAGATAAGTATAATAATCCAAACAAGTTTACCCCCAAACATCCTGCTCGAATAGTATTTGTAGGATCGTCTGGGAGTGGTAAAACGTCAAGTTTAATCTGGATGATAGACGAAGCTAAAAATTTTCATAAGATTTACCTTTACGCAAAGAAACTAGACAAACCGTTACATCAATGGCTCATCGACGAATGGGAGAAAAAGTCTAATAAACTTGATCAAAATCTAATAGAATATTCAAACTCAATTGACGACATTGTCCATGTTGATTCAGTCGATGATTCAATTTAAAATTTAATAATCCTAGACGATTTAATAGCAGAAAAGGATCTGTCTAAAGTTTCAGAGTTGTTTATTCGGTCTAGAAAGCAAAACTGTACACTTTGCTTTTTAACGCAACGTTATCATGCAGTTCCTTCCGATGTGAGAATTAACTCAAATTATTTCATTTTCATGCCAGGAATTCGCGGAAGAGATTTAATCAACATTAGTACTGATCAATCAGGTTCCTTTGATTCTGAAACTTTTAAGGATATGTATCTAAAAGCTACAAAAGACGGTGAGAGTTTCCTATTAGTTGACAACGTAACTTCAAATCCTAAGATGATGTTTCGCAAGAATTTTCGTGATTGTATTAGTTAAATTTTAGAACTTGTGTTACTTTCTCTCTCTGTTTTAAATTATTTTAAAAGTATATTAAATTTCTGATTATATCAAATTTAAAATGCTCACAGATGACATCTATTACTAGCTGATATTTAAAAGATTTGTTAGTTCCAATTATAGAATAGAAAGCGTTAAGATGGTTTAAAATTACGTCTTTCATAGTGATAATTTCAAAAGTAACATCAAATGGTAATTTATCATTTAAAGTATACCAAATATAAACTAGATGTTTACGTTGATTATAATTACAAACCTTATAAATTGATTCTTTAGAATAATCATTTAACTGCTCACGAATTAACTGAATTTCATTTAAATTTGTTTTATTCTTCTCTTGACAGAGTAATCGATTAAATAATTCTCCATAATGATATTTGTGTTTATATCGTTGAGTAAACGTATAAGACTTTCTCTCAGAATATAATATCGGACATTCTCGATCTTGATCACGTATGTTCAGTTTTAAATCGTCAATCTTTTGTTGTTTACAAAGCCTTTTAAAATTTTGTATATCTTCCATATTTTTTTATAATCTAATGTTTAAATAATAATGCCTAGAAATATCGATTATGAATTGAAAGCCAAGTCACAAATGGTGAGAAGAGATTTAAATAAACAGAATGCTATTATTGATGGACTTCGACAAGGTAAAGATGTTAAAGCAGAAATTTTAAGTAATACTGAACTAGTATTAGTATAGTATAGTATAGTATAGTATAGTACCTAGAGATCCTATTTAACAAGCTTTAGTTACTCAACAAGCTACAAAGAAAGTTGTTAAAGAGCGGAAAGATAAAGATGAAAAAGCTGAAATAGATCAAGGTATTATTAATCGATTACAAGCTATTGTTGACAAACCTTACCCAGAAAATAATCTAGAAATTCTTGAAGTTATTAGAGATTTACTTAAACTACAACATACACCAAGAATTGATGGTGCAATTGCTTTACCTGCAGCTGAGGAAGTTAAACGAAGTCTATTGTATTAAATACTGCTAATGCTCAAACCACAGAATATCATAGACTTCGTTTAAATTATAACAAGTGACTTGAAATTAGATAATAATTTAGTATCTCTTTCACACTGTTCAATATATTATACCTGGAAGAATTTCAAAGCTGAATATGATAATACTGAGTTCTTCTATACTCATGTTCCAACATTTACAACTGTTCAAGCAACAATTCCAGACGGTTCATATTCAGTTAAAGATATCAACAACTCATATCATGACTTTAAACAAACATGATAACTCTGACGGTACATTTGATATTAATNGTTGACTTGGTACAAAGAAGGATCCTGATGGTAAACATAGAGAACGATATATTGAAATGAAGAAGTATCGAGATGAACTTCATAAATTAATGACTAGTTATGAAAAATTAGTTAAAGGTAAAGGAATTATGACAACTTTCTCAGATTTACAGGAGAGACTTAAATTGCTAATTGGTTCCATAGAATCAGGAAATAGTAACAAAGCTCTAAAGAATGAATTAGCAGATATTTTACACTATTTATATAAGAATAATAAATTGAATAAATCTGTTTACAAAAGTTTAATGAATCTAACTAATTAATAATAATGAAGTCTATTGTATTAAATACTGCTAATGCTCAAACCACAGAATATCATAGACTTCGTTTAAATTATAACAAGTGACTTGAAATTAGATAATAATTTAGTATCTCTTTCACACTGTTCAATATATTATACCTGGAAGAATTTCAAAGCTGAATATGATAATACTGAGTTCTTCTATACTCATGTTCCAACATTTACAACTGTTCAAGCAACAATTCCAGACGGTTCATATTCAGTTAAAGATATCAACAACTCATATCATGACTTCAAACAAACATGATAACTCTGACGGTACATTTGATATTAATCTTTATGCTAATCCAGTTTACAATAGAGTAACTGTAACAGTGTCAGTTGACTTTATATTTTCAATGAAAGCTGGACTTCGAGAAACTTTAGGTTTTGATTCAACTCAGACAAACATTACTGGAACTGAAGTTAATGGAAATTTGGTTCCTAAACTAGAAAAAGTAGATACTGTACTTGTTCACTGCAATTTAGTTGATAATCGCATTACCTATGATTCAAGTATTTTATATGCTTTCGTTCCAAACAGTTCATTCGGAAGTCTACTTTCAATTTCTCCAAATTATCCAAAAATTCGATATTGTAGAAATGCAAGTTTTAGTTCAATAGAAATATACTTTACAGATCAAGATGGTAAGGCATTAGATGTTGAAGATCGTATATTAGTAGAACTACAGATAATGGATAAATAATCTAAGATTATTATAATAATGCCTCAAAGAATATACGTTCCGAGTCATGGTTATATAACACAAGATAGTGAATTTGAATATGTTGGAAATGGCATCTTGGGAGATGCTTTTAACTTTGTTAAAGACTTAGTTACAAGTAAAGCAGCTAAAGATATTGCTGTAGAAGCTGGAAAAAGTTTTGTATCAAACGTTGGGAAGAAGGCTGGTGAGAAAGCAGCTGATAAAATAGTAAACAAAGTGTTTAGTGACAAGAAGACAGTTACTATTAAACCAATCGAAGAATCTAAATCAAAACCTAAAACTATTTCGAAAGTAACACCTAAATCTTCTAGAGATTTACTATCAGAAATTTACGGAAATGGATTATTTAGAGGAAAGGGTTTGCGACGTAAATAGAAATCTAAAACACTATTAATAGATGGATAGTTACGAAATTCATTCACTTTTCAATGAACAACAGAAGTTTAAAAAGTATATTAAGAAGGATAAAGTTCGCGTCTATGATTCAGTTCTTCAACCTGGATCCAATCGAGTAAAATTTACAGGTCATTCTCTGGTAAAAAAACTAATTTATTATTCTGATGGTTTTATTATATTTGAAGGATATATTTCTAGTACAACTGGAACTGCTCTTGCAAATAATGATATTGTATCAATTCAAAATGGTACTAATAGTATATTTTCTGATGTAAAAATTTCATTTAACAACACTGAAGTTGAACACAATAGGAGACCAGATATTAGCACAACTTGGATCAATTTGCTAGAATATTCTCCTGATTATGCATCATCTAATGCTGCTCGTTGGGGATTCTTTAAAAATAAGGCTTTAACTGAAGCTGACAATGATGTTGTTGTAACACTCAGAGCAAGAAACGGAGGTGCTAACTTGGCAGCTGTAACAGCTGCTGGAGGAGGGTTACCAGATAGATTTATTGTGAGATATATTGTTCCTTTGAAATACATTTCACAGTTTTGTAGAAGACTTAATTTTCCAATAATCAATCAGCTCGTAGAAATTGAAGTAGATGTTAACCGAAATAATCAGGTAATTTTTAGAAATGGTGCTCAAGCATCTGCATTAACAATGACTAGTGCTCAACTAATTGTTCCTGAGGTTGTACTGCCTACTGCTGAAAACTCTATGCTTATGAATGCAATCGGTTCAGGTAATTTCAAGAAAACTTTTGATTGGGATCAAACAGAATATATTCTAACTAATACTAACGTTGTTGCAAACACACAGTTTCAGGTGTTGCTTGGATCAAATCTTGTTGGAGTTCGAAAACTTATGTTTATGGTGCATGGTCATGTTGGTGATCAGGAACATGTACAAACCGGAAGTGACATTTCAATTAGAGACTTTAATGTTGATATTGACTCTACAGATCTATATAATATGAATGTAGCAACAGATCAGGAAGCTTATGAAATTCTAGCTGAAAACTTCAATTCTCAGGGTAAAGATGTAAACACTGGAAGTCTTCTTCCTTACACAGATTGGTTTACTAATTCTAGATTGTAGGCAATTGATCTTAATCGCCAGGTAATTTTCGAAAGTGATGCTAATGCTAATCAAACTATAAGACTTCGTGGAACTCCTAGTGCTGCTGGAAGACTTTTGGTTGTTCTTGTAAAGAATAAGACAACTAGAATAGATATGGCTCAGCCTCAAAATACCAAGACAATCTAATTATCTTGTAATAATGACTGAATACAAAAGCGTTCATTTCATGTTAAGCGATAATCAGCTTACTAAAATTAGAAGTGCGATTAAAAATGAAACTGATACAGTGACTCAAGTTGGTATGAATCACATTGCTGATGGAAATGGTAATATGGTATTAAATTTAACTGACACACAGGTAAGTAAGATTAAAAAGTTGACTGGTGCTAAACAAATTAGACTAAATTTAAGTATGACACAGCTAAAGTCAATGGGAAAAGTTGAGAGGAAGAGTGAGAAGGAACCGAGTAAGCGTAAGGATATTTCTAGTAAGGTTAAGGAACTGAGTCTTGCAGTTACACCTAGTGAAAAAGCCGAAATTAACAATGAAATTGTAAAGCTTGTGAGTCTACTTGACTTTGATGAAAGCAAGGTTCCTGTTGAAAATGACCAATCTGGGGAAGGAATTTGTGCTATTTTCAAGCTTGCGTTACCATTCGTTAAGAAGGGGTTACCTAAAGTTTTAGGAACACTTGGACTCGCGGCAGCGACTGGGGCTGATTTAGGAGCAACACACAAGGCAACATCTGGACGTGGGATTTACAGAACTGGAGGTACTATAAAACTAGGTAGAAAAGACATGGAAAAAGTAATGTAATTAGGTAATGCTTGCGAATGTCAGAAAATTACCAAACCTGGATTTGCAGCAAAGATGAATAAAGACATCAAGGAACAACGTGGGAAATTTATCGGGACTCTTCTTGCTGGTTTGGCTGGCTCACTGTTACCCTCATTGCTCGGATCTGGAATCAAGAGAGCTGGTTCTGATTGACTAAACAAAGGTTTAAGTAATTTTGATATTGACAGATATTTCGGAAAGCGAGTTGCTTTCCCTAAAGATAAGTTAGAAGATAAAATCAAACCAGGTGAAATTTATGAAGTAAACTTAGATGACTCTGATAAGGCTGGAACTCACTGGGTTGCGATTAAGAATATTAACGGTTGTTCTCTTTGCTTTGATAGTTACGGTATGACGCCAACAGAGGAAATCTTAAATTTTGCTGATAAAAGGAAATTTGAAATAATTTGGAATACTTATAAAATACAAGCATTTGAGAGCACATTGTGTGGTATGTATTGTCTTGACTTTCTAGAGAGTGTCTTTGATTACAAAAGCTATAGTGATTGGCTTCTAAATTATAGTCCTAATGACTTTAAGGGAAATGATCAAATTGTAATGAAACGCCTTAATCTAAATTAATATATATAATGGCTTTAGAAGGATTTNAATTTCATTTTCACAAGTCTGTGATCTGTGACTGTGCCTATGCCACTGTATGATCTTGAATCTTTTATAAATCTCCTATGTTTGTTTTTTGTGATTACATAGTCTATTTGGTTTCTAAAAGGATTCCTTCTTGGCTTGCCATTTTTATCCAATATTGTTTCTATTCTTTCTGGGCATACCCAAGTTGTTCTGTGTGACAATCTGTGTTGGAAGATGGTATTAGTCAGCACTAGATCATTACCTGTAGCTATTTCTAGGAGTGTTTTACCATTTTCATTCATTTCGCCTTTTCCATATCTTCCCATGCTTTTTCCATAATATCTCCAGCCTGAGCCTGTTTTTGCATTAAAATCGCCTAATATCACTAGGTAGTGTCTTTCTGGTATTCTGCTGATGGTACTGTCAAGCTGATCATAAAATTCTTTTCTTACCTCTGGATTGTCTGTACTATTCTTAAGGGTTGGTGCATATGCTGATAATACATACAGTTTTCTCTCTGTCAGGTTTATGGTGGCTTTGCATATTCTATCGCTTATTCTTTCAAATGCTGTTTTAAGATCCTTATTTATTACTAATCCTACTCCATGGTGGGTGTTATTTTCTTTTCCAGTATAGTAAAGTTCATATATTTTGTGTTCATGTCTGATTTCTGTGGCCCCGGTACCTTTCATGTGTGTTTCTTGGATACCGAGAACGTCGATGTTATATTTGAAAATGTCTTCCGCCAGTGTTTCTTTCTCCCATTCTTTTGTTATTCCTCGTACATTTAATGTTCCAAAGTTGATTTTATATATTCCATGATGTTTCTCCTTACTGTTTATATCCATTTTGGCAATCTCTGATAAGCTTTAGACTATTAATTTTGACATTATTGATTGAGGTCTAAAAGTTTGTGGAACCGTCACTTCCACATCCGAATTCATAAAAAAGGTTTAAGTAATTTTGATATTGACAGATATTTCGGAAAGCGAGTTGCTTTCCCTAAAGATAAGTTAGAAGATAAAATCAAACCAGGTGAAATTTATGAAGTAAACTTAGATGACTCTGATAAGGCTGGAACTCACTGGGTTGCGATTAAGAATATTAACGGTTGTTCTCTTTGCTTTGATAGTTACGGTATGACGCCAACAGAGGAAATCTTAAATTTTGCTGATAAAAGGAAATTTGAAATAATTTGGAATACTTATAAAATACAAGCATTTGAGAGCACATTGTGTGGTATGTATTGTCTTGACTTTCTAGAGAGTGTCTTTGATTACAAAAGCTATAGTGATTGGCTTCTAAATTATAGTCCTAATGACTTTAAGGGAAATGATCAAATTGTAATGAAACGTCTAAATCTAAATTAATATATATAATGGCTTTAGAAGGATTTTGTGCCAAATGCCGTTCAAAACAAACGTGGAAGAGTAAACCTCAGCTTGGTAAAACAAAACGAAATACATATGCTTAAGCTGGTAGTTGTGGAAAATGTAATACTAAAATGGTTCGTATGGTAAGTAAAAATGACGTTCAAAATGGATCTGGAATACTTTCAAATCTTATCGGAAAACCTATTCCTGTGCTAAGTAAAATTCCTTTGTTAAACATTGTCTTTTAAGATAGCTAAGATTCCGAAATGACCTTGCTTTCGCTACTATCGGACGATGTCAGTCAAAACCAAAGTAGCGAAGCTAGTACTATATTAATAATGAAACAATCATTTGTTAATACTTATAAGCCGCCTTGTGCGCCTTATTTCTTTGCCCAAAATTTATATCAAACGAGCGCAACGAACCCTTATCAAGCGAGCGAAGCGAGCTCCTTAGCACTTGTTTATCAGTTGCTTAGTAAGTGCATAGAAAGTATTTAGTATTTGAATACACTTTGTTTTCATTTCCTTTGTATTGTAAAAGTAAATGCTTATATCTGCTTTGCGCAGCTGTATGGTCAGAGAAAGCAACGTTTTAGGAAGATGATGGTGAAAAGAGTTTTAATCTGCGATGTTCCTGAGCTGAGGAAGAGTAATTTGAATTTTAGTATTTTTTTCCGATTTTTGACTGGGGGAGAGTTGGGTATTTTTAATTTTATATATTTGGTGAGATAGAGCAATGTTTTGTGAACGTGATGGTAAAAGATTATTAATCTGCGATGTTCCTGAGCTGAGTTAGAGCAGTTTGAAAGAGGGTGATAAATGAGGTAAAATGCCGGTTTTATTCGTGGAAGGTTGAGAACCTCTTGTTTGGGGTTTATTAAGAATATATAAGGAATATTTTATTTTGTGTTTTCTCGGGTATTATAGGTGGTAGAGAGATGATCTTGGGCTCATTTTAAAGGAAATTTTATGTAGAGGAGAATTAAGTGGATTAAAAGTTTCGTTGGGGTAAATGAGGGGTTGTGGGTGGGTGAGATTGGTATGGAATTTTGTGAGATTTGTGGGAAAATGTGAGAAGGTTGGGGGGAGGAAAATGATATGGTGTTATAGAGCTGTCAGAGAGGTATTGGATGATATAAAATTTATGAATGTGAGACTTTTGTGGGCGAAGTTATGAGGTGTTGAAGTTCGATGATTTTGAATGAGATCTAACGGGCTAAAGGTGACTGAAGTGTGAGAGAAGGGGCAGTGGAACTGTATTTTTGTGAATATAAGTCGTACGAAGATAATAAAATATGCGTTCGAATAGAAATTTTTCACTCTGTAGGATGGAGGCGATAAGATTTGGGATAGACCATGGGCGGAAAAGTTAGTGTTTTCAAGCGAAGGGATTAAAAGGGATTAAAAGGATTATGTTAGCTGCAGAGGACTGGTTGTTCACTTGACATCCGGCATTAAGCACAGTCTTAGAATTCTCTTTAAGGCTTTTAAAATGTACAGAAGGCTGTTTGTTTAATTTTCTGGTGCAGATTGCTGTAGCTCAGGAAATATAATGCTCAGCACACGAGCTATGTAATTATGTTTCTGACAAACATTTGTTCAATAGTTCACGAGGAGAATATTGTCTGGTATTGTACAGTAAATCAGTTGACATATAATTCTTGACTGAAAGTGCAGAGAGAGAATAACTTATTTTATTCCCAGATTTGGAAAAGAATTCTGAAGTTGTTTCCAGCCGCGGTATAAATTCTGATTTCGTTTCCACACGCGGAATAAATTCTGATTTCGTTTCCACACGCGGAATAAATTCTCAACTCGATTCCAGACACGGAATAAATTCTCAACTCGATTCCAGACACGGAATAAATTCTGATTTCGTTTCCAGACGCGGAATAAATTCTTAATTTGATTCTGTTGATTGATCTGATGTATATTAAGTGTACGCAAGGAGAAATATTTTGGTGGTTCATACCAATGCAAATACAAAGTATTTGGATTAGCAATAGTGCATGGCAGTTTTAACTTAAAAGTTTGTAAGTAAATTCGGGGGAGCATATTTTGAGTATGTATAATGCATCATTTTCTGAATAGAAAAAATTATTTAAAAGTTTGTGACCGCTTAAGCGTATATTATGACCTACTGTGGTGGTAGGGTCCCCAACATTCTTTCCACCACCGCAGTCCCTGTACTAGGGTGGTGCGCCCATTTATCCCATGTCCCATTTATCAGATCTTCCGCTCAACCGTACAATACATCAGCCGTTGGTCGTTACAGAGTGGCTCTTCAACCTAGATGTATCATCGGGCAAGTTGCTGCCCTCACTTTCGCCGTAACCCAGGCAGGGGAGCTTCGCGGTTAATCGACTTGCTCATGGTCTACCCCAAGACTATACAGGGACGAAGCGTCTCATACCTCTTTGCGGGATTTCCCGCTGCGCATCCAGGTCATTAAAGTAATCAATTGAAATTCCAACCATTAGTGTGTGGCTTCTGAACTCGTCTTTTGTATTTAGTGTTGGTCTTTCGTCCTTAATATATAACATTCAATTTCCTTTCTGCTTTCGTACTTGAAGGACGGACCAAAATCGATTAACAGAGGCGAAATAATTTATATATCGGACCCTACGTATATGAGGCACTTTACACAGTTAAAAATAGGAATTTCCAATGTACATGATAAATTATATAAATCTAGTCACTGTCTCACGGTTTTTTACTTTCATCTTGCAAATAGGGAGTTAACTACTACAGCGGTTCACAGATACAAATTGAACTGAATACTTTTATTCCACCTCATATTCTGATACCTTGACCTTACATGGCAATCCCTTACTTACCGTACCTGTAGGGAATTGTCACCTAAGCTTAGAAATATAGGAGTATTTGACAGTTTTAATTCGGGAGTAGTCGTATAACTACAACGAAGGGATCAATAGTAGTATTGAATGCTCGAATATATAATTTTCTACTTATTTCTACTGTTTTGGTGTACTTCTGTAGCCATGAATAGTTCCTTAACAAAAATGTGACTTTCCAGCCAACGAATCATGGGACCTGTGCTGTTTTTAATAAAGGCTCGTGGAAATACTGAGGGCTAAAACTATCTTTGACGCCTAATAGTTACAAGCCTTTCTTGAACTGCCAACAAAACAAAAGATCAAGACCCATTGTATGAAATTTTAAATATTACTTTACTAGGAATCTATGGCTAGACTCTAGTAGAAATAGGGTTTTTAGCAATACTCTTAACTGACATTTAAAACACACGCGTATCCTAGAGGTTTTAGCTGCCGTCCTGTATTACCAAATTTGAGCTGTATATAAGTCTGTGTATTTAACCGGGGTTAATGAAATAATAAGTGTAGAGGAGCCGAGGCTTAATGGTTAGTGCAAATGCACCAAAATAACCAAGAATTCCGGGAACGATTCCCGGAGCCGGGCAACTTTGGAAATTCAGTAAAAAACAAGCCATTGGTTGGCGTCAGGAAGGGTATCTAGCCAAGAAATTCTTCACTACCAAAACAGAAGTCCCTCCGTCTGGGTCCCAGTTACTGGGGAAAAAGACGTTAAAAAAAGAAGAAGAAGAAAAAACAGTTTTTCCAGGTAAATACTACAGTTCAGTACTATTGCCAGGAGTTAAAACTTGTATTGGTATTGGTTTTAAAATTAGGTTTCATAGTAATATTTTATACTTATTCATATTTGCCTGCAACTATATTTCGTAGTTTAGTATGAGTGTTAAAATCATGATTTTAACATTTTATTATACATCAGTCTAATAGTTATTAGAATATAATATGGTTCTGTTCACATATACTCACTGCAAGTAATTTTAGCACAGTTTTAAGGGCTAAGAGAGTAACTCTGTCTTTCATAAAACCACTTGTAGGAGAATATTATTTACGTTGAGTAAGAAACACCCTCTGGGGTATCCAGTATGACGGAGTTAATATAAAGCAGTTCACAGAAGTGCCAACGGAAAATGTTGTTGAAACTGCTATTTGGCTTGATGACTCTGGAGTTCTAGGAACGTCACCTGATGGTTTAATTGGAGAAGACGGAGTCATTGAAGTTAAATGCTTGTTTTCGATAAAAAATGACTTCATCGAAGAAGGGTTTAAGCAGAAAGACTTTTTCCTGGAAAAGTATGATACTAATTTAAGCCCCATAAAAGACCATGCTAACTGGAATCAAGTACAAGGACAGCTGTATATTACAAATTGTAAATATTGCTACTTTGTAATTTGGACTAAAAAGAACATGAAAGTCATTAAAATTTTAAAGGATGGCATATGGAAGTAAAACATGAACATTTTAAGAAAATTTTATTTTGAAACTGTTTGATATTTTGTGATGAATTACAACAAGTAGATATTTAAACAATTCCGCTATTTATACTATATTTGTAAGTTTAGTATATTCTTAGCAAAGAATAGTTTGCTGTTTAAGGAAGAATTTCGATGACAGCAAGTTATTATCTTTTCAAGTTTTTAAAATTATTCAAAATTTAGCCCATCAGTTTCTTCTTTTATCAGTGGAAAATGAAAGTTTACAAGTACTGACGTAAGCTGTAGAATTTTTGTCTTCTTGATTCCTTAGCAATGCTGGGACATTGCCAAGGGAGACCTTCTAATAACTATAACCAATAGGGTACACGGGTAAGGTGTAGTAAATTCTATCTCAGCTGAGGCCGCAAGATGATGATGATGATGATAAATAAATAAGATCTTGAAATCTTTAAACCTTGCATTTGCTCATTCAACATGATTTTACATCTTGCTATCTGTTTAGTAGCCACCACCTAACTCTTAGTAAATCTCCTATGCTCCAGAAAAGTTAGAATATTAATCGATTCTCCAACTGGAACAATGTCATTTATTAAAAGGTCTTTGTCTGCAACCAGCAATGAAGTGGCTTAATGTTGAGTGATTTTCCAAAATTAGTGTATCTTATGTTGACCCAGGATGAACGTTTCTCACATATGTAATAATAGCATCAAGAAGCCCAACTATGAGGGCTTTAAAAGAATTGATAGAGTGGTAAGAGGAATATGTCATTCTTTGTGGCTTCATTTGCTTAGAAATTAAACCTTCCACATTCAGGCAACATGGAAATTGTCCGATCCAATCTTTGTGTGTAGTCACGTAATCTACAAATTTAGCTAACGTCTGCTATTTAATTGTATGCTGCTTGTTTAATCGAGTCCTGCTAGCAAAAATGCTAAGTGTTCATGCAATACTGGGAATAAACACCACAAACCATGAAGTGCCCTTATATTTGAGGCTTTCCAGTGAAATGTGAATACCTTTCCAATCTTCTTGAATTCAACTTGAAGAAGTCAATTGAATACTGTTCAAAAGCACAATCGATGAAATTTGACTTGGGGCACTGGAATTCTTCAAACTAAAAAAAATTAACAAGAGGGTTTATTCCCCGCCTCAACAAATTACCACTGTTTGCATGCTGCTCTTCTTCTTCACCATGTCATCGCCGCAAACACTTGAAAGTTCCTGGAATCATCCATAAGACCGTGCATGAGTAACGTCGGATTGTCTTAGAAAGTTCACGTAGCAAGAAAAAAATCATTATTCTGAAATGACGCCCATTGCCATAAAATCCACAGTTTTTACGTAAGAAATCCATCTCCCACTCATAAAAACGTAGCTGATAAACACGCTCAGATTGCTAGCAGGAGAATTTTAGATAACATTACTGGAGTTAATAGTTCAGTTGGTGATTTGTTGACAGACAGTTCATTATGGAACAATTTTACACGCGAAAATTATGAGGGGGAAATTCTCTGATTACAGATAAATTAAGGAGGGTGTGATTATAATCCTAAAAATAGGAAGAACTCTCCTCCGAAATGGCATCGAGTAGGAGATGAATTTCTAACAAGAAGGGGTGGTATTATTTCTCCTTTTTTGGCAACTGGAATCGCCACATCGGATCGCTCTATTCTTTGCCCAAATAATCTTTACATCATGCTACAGCAGTTTCAATGTTCTTTCGTAATGAACTCATCAGTCTTCTCCTTTCTCTTTCCCTTCTACCTGCCATTTGCATCTCGACCATCACTCTTCAAATATAGTGCTTGTTGCAAGTGGTTGTTGCATGGCAAGACCCAAATGGTTTTGTATTGCGTTCCTTTCACATCAAGAATCTACTTGCATACTCTCTTCTACACGACATAGCTAAAATTTGTACTGAAACACTGGATCATGGAAACAGTTGCTTACGACTCACGACATGATAAATATCTTACATCAATAGACATTATATGTTCAAGGTTCCATTCAGTAGCAAAGGCTTTAAATGTTTTGCTTTGAATTTCTGGCCCTCCATCTGAGATCACTTCTTTTGGAATACAACTTACTAAATATTTTTTTAATGCATCATATTACAAATGTTTAGAAAATATTAGAAAGCTGACAAAGAACAAAACATTTTAAGGTGTACTGCAACCAAATACAACAACAACAACGTTTTTTTATAGCAATAGACAAATCTGTTCCAACTTTCGTCCAAGCGATTTTAGACAAATTATGATGAATAATAGGCTCTTTTGTTTATTTTAACCATTCCTCTTTACAATACTTTGCAATTATTTATCTACTCAGTAAGTTAAGTCCCATATTTGGCCAAAGAAGATTGTTTGGCCAAATTGTTGTTTGGTTTTCTCTCTTTCAAGATGATCAAAGCATATAAGGAGTAGACTACTTATGTCAGTACGTAGTGGGCTAGATATTATAACATGCTTATCATTGACAATCATTCCTCCTATTTCAGTTAGATCAAATGAGATCTTTCTCCAGGAGTATTCTTAAAAATGCAGTATGGTAAGATAAATTGTGTAAGCAGTTTTTTTCTGGTCCTTCAGATTGGCACTTTCTCACCTTCTTCAACAGCAGTCTTAACCTCCTTTGTGCCCTCTTTAACTTGTTATCTAGGTTCAACCAAATATAAAATGTTATTGTCACTGTTAACACTCCCTTTTATATTCTCATTTATTTCGCAAATGGAGTAGTGGCATATCTTAAATGGTAAGTGTATACCATATGGCATTTGAAGAAATGGCTATAATCCAAAGGGCAAGTTAGAAGTTTGAATAGGAGCTTAAAACTTTCTTCACAATCCTATAACTGATAGTATGCATTTGAGGCATTCAGCTTTGTAAGACCTAGTACCACTCTTGCAAAGTCTGTCGTGGACAATGGCACCTCAGAATGATAGTGTCATTATTAGTCTAACAGCAGGTTTTTTCCTGAGAAAAATAAAATTCCAAATTTTCGTTTCAGAAATCAGAAATGTTATTGGGTTTTGCGGGTCTTTCACATTCTTTAACTCCAGGTTATATATTGCACATGCTCTTTGCTAAACTAAAATGATATTGAGACCTTCCTAAGACGAAAATTTCCCCAATTAATATTAACCATTGTACATTGATCTTTACTATATGTACACCTCGGTGGAGCAGCTTCCCTGCCGGTAATTTATTCAGAGTTTCATTAAAACACTCCATGTCCCAGAGCAAGATCTTGGTAATGGTGTTTTTCTATTAATATGTGGCAAAATTCTTTGTTGTCAGGACCCCTACACGGGGTAAAGTAATGAATTTTATGTGTCACCCAATAGCTTTTGTCCCATGTAAAAGAACTAGGTTAATGGTTTTCTCTTTTTAATTAACAACAAAACGGTTTCCTCTTCCTGAACTGATTTTAATACACTTTTTAAAAAATGTTCCTGTAGCTGAAACCAGTTTTCGCTGAGGTGTTTCTAAAGTATTTTCGCTCCTTCGCTCTAAACGAAGTTTGCCACAAGAACAACGGCTATGTCGAAAAGTACTTGTGAAAAGTCGATCTTCGATATCAGTACAAAAACCTTTCTTGGGTGTACATGTGGTGGTGAAAAGAACATATATCATTGTTGGTATTACTTTTTGATAAGATATTTATCTAAAGTAAGTGACTTACTTTTAATTGGATAAGGAATAACTATTAATTTTATTATGGTTTTAAATATCGAATTTTAAGGACACTATATTGTTTCTATTTTTTTGTCTTATTTTGAATTGCCTTATTGATGAATGTTATATGTGGTTGCAAATCAGTGTTACATTATCACAGTGTCATTTATCACTAGCAATATATAGCCTTTTAACATGGTCAGTACCAAACGTTTGTGGCCATTCTTTTGGCCGTGCAAAACCAAATTCCTAGTGGAATCTCTATTTCCATTAGCATAGGTATCACACAGAGTAAAAAGAGATCGCCAGCAAATAAAGACAGATTAACTCGAGCATGGTCAGTCCTTATTTGCTCCCCATGAGCACAGTTTTAATACAGCTTGTTTCATTGAGTACAATAATAATATGAAACGATTGTGTGAACCGTTGACAGCCAAACAAACTAAATTGAAAAAAGAGAAAAGCATAATTTTCCATTAAATGTTGCTAATTTTCACTCATCAGGTGAGCTATCACCTTATTTCAAAAAAAGAAAAAAACTACAATTGGCCTATTTATCAAGACGCTATCTCCTCGACCACAGTTCAAATGATCGGTGGGAAAATATGTTATGACAGGACGGATCGATGATTTTCAATACAATCATGCACATTCTTCGTTGACAATATTATGCTTGTTTTTCACCAGACGAACTTATTCGAGCGAAACGAATTCACCAACAACGATATTTCATATTAACGTTGGACTTTGCACAAAAGATAAATTCCACCCCATCCGAAGACAATCTTTTTTACCGATTGCAAACGACCCAAAAAGTAATTCCTCCTCCTCCGTAAACACAAGTTTTCTTGGGAATTACAGATCTGACTTTCAGAGTACCCACTGAGCTGTCTCTCTTTGATATGACCATACCTGTTGTCTTTGTGCAATTAATACTCAGATATTTCTTTTCACTCTCTAATCCAATGCGCACGCAGGCAGACTGCTCCCAGTTAAGGTTTTGCAAAATATGATCTTTGTCAGATATGTCAAACTTGCCAAGGTCTTCAAAGAGTTTCACATGACGTACCTAATTGAAAGCCTTTGCATAGTTTATAAAGCACATGTACACATCTTTCTGCATCTTTTCTTTTCTGTCTGTCACTCATCATGTCCAGTATCTCCTCGGTTATTTACTTTTGCCTGCTGCCTTTTCTTTCTTTCTGTGGAAAGCAGTCGTGAGCTGATTAGACAAAGATGCACTTTGTTTTATCTCATGTGGGGTAGTCCTTATCTTCTAGCCTCTCAAGTCTATTTCTCACTGCAACTGCATATCTCTCTTGGATCTCGGCTTTGACTAGTTGTTCAAAGTCAAGTTTTCCGACCGCTGCTGCTCTTTTCACTTTCTTCAATTTAAAATCAATTGTGCACACCNGGCCATTGTTAGTCTCCGCAAGAACAGGCTTCGCGCCTCGCGCGTCGTGGAACAGGTCAATTATGTATTTGACCCATTGGTTCTGTATGTCTGCTAGCATGGTTGCACCATGTACTCTGATGCAACCCGATGTAGTACAACTTGATTTTCTCCCACGTAGCTCATGAATACGCCTGTAGACTTCGCTTGAATCAAATTTATTTTCGATTGCAGAGCATTTGTTATTTAGCCAAGTTTCTTTGGCCTCGCTACATTTTTGCTTTATGGCTTTATCCAGTTCTCGATATTCGCTACTGCTCCTGTCCCTACTTTTCTGTCTGTCACTCATCATGTCCAGTATCTCCTCGGTTATTTACTTTTGCCTGCTGCCTTTTCTTTCTTTCTGTGGAAAGCAGTCGTGAGCTGATTAGACAAAGATGCACTTTGTTTTATCTCATGTGGGGTAGTCCTTATCTTCTAGCCTCTCAAGTCTATTTCTCACTGCAACTGCATATCTCTCTTGGATCTCGGCTTTGACTAGTTGTTCAAAGTCAAGTTTTCCGACCACTGCTGCCCTTTTCACTTTCTTCAATTTAAAATCAATTGTGCACACCACCGAAATATGATAACTCCCACAGTCTTCCCCTAAAAAGTTCTTGTGTGTTTCACCGCCCTTTTAAATCTATCATTTATAGGAATGTAGTCAATCTCATTTCCGCTGCGGTCGCCTGTGCTTTTCCATGTGCATATTCTTCATGGATGTAGTTTAAACCAGGTTTCATGATGACCATCCTGGCCCACCACTTTTCCTTCTCCACCAGATCCCACCTTAGCATTTAGATTACCCATGACAATAGTGATCTTATTGTCTTTGCATTGATGTTTTGCTTCGTCTAGCTTTCTATAAAACGCATCAATCAGCTCATCGGAGGACTCGCTTGTCGGGGCATATACAACAATGATGGAAATGTTGAGGGGGTGTCGGTGCAGCTTAACCAAAAGAACTATTTAACTTATTGGACAGTATCCCATCACGCACTTGCTTATCTCCTCATCTAGAAGGAGGCGTACCCCCTTTTCATGTTTTTCAGCCAGCATAGATTGCTATGTATTCGTCGATAAAAAATTGACCACTCCTTGTCCATCTTATCTCAGAGAGCCCTAAAATTTTGATATTGAGCCTCTTCATCTCTTGTTTGAGTTTTTCTAGTTTTCCGTGCTGATGCAACTTTTCACGTTCTATGTCCCAATGTGGAATTTTGATCGATTGCGAACAGTAGCTTGATGACGGTCGGGTCTAACCTCTTGCCCATGAAGGTCTCTTTTGGGCGAGGGGTTCCTTTGCCGATTGGAATCTGGAATCCCATTAAGGCCGTTCCTCAGATGATTATAATTGTGACGATCCATGATTGTTCTTGGAGAAAAATTATAGTGAAGTGGTTCTCCGTTGCCTTCTTCGCCGCAGTTCGTACGCCAGTACTTGAGTTGCCAGTTTGCGTTACAGATAATTGAGTAAAAACCGCTATCCAGTAACTTGTATCACCCCCTTCATTCACATACTGGGTCCCTGGTATCTACAACAGGGCATGGCCAGGCTTATTTAAAGGCGGCCTGTACTCGCCTTCTGCGCAACACTTCAGCAGTTTAGTCGCCTTTTACGACACACCGAGATACATGGATGTTATTCTTAGGTCCCATCCCCAGGCCAAACTTTCATATTAAACTTAAAATTCAAATGCATTTGATTGAAATTTCAGCAACCCACTAATCAATTTTCAAGACTTTTTCCAGCTACATACCCTATTGAATTAAATTTATCCATCATAAAAATATTTATTTCAAATGCTACGATATTAATAATATTATAATATTTCATGCACATTAGGGTTAACAGGTAGATGAGTTTCTTAATTTTCAGGGTATTCGGGTGCCAGTTTCTCAGAATCCAGTTTTTCAGAAAAAATATATGTGTAACTGTGCCCAAGCTGACACTTCATGCACTAAACGTATGCATGTTCTGATAATCAGTTGCAGAAGAACGTAAATGCTTTCACGTGATTATTACTTTAAAACGGTTACCAGATTCAAATAACAAAACGAGTGATATTTATCACCAAAAATGTAGCTTTGTAACAGTATTACAGCAATTAAAAAAATGGTAAACACGTACTCGAATCAATTATTAATTGACTCGTGACAGACAATCCAAATAATTGTATGTATGCATGCCTAAATATTATGAGATACTATGCATAAAAGTCGTAGCATTTTTTCTAATCTGGCTACTGAGCTGTTATAAGGCTGCTAAATGCGAACAAGATAACTGTCCCATGAATATTTTCTTTAGAATTCTGCCCTTCAGTGTGACGGTGGAGAACATTTCATATCTCATATTTATTAGTGCTGATAGACCTCCTATATAATAAATTGATCTGAAGACGTGATCGACGTCAAGGCAGCTCCAACATTGACCTACAGATGACAAGGTTAAGAAAACGATCCAGAAGTAAGGTGTAGGATCTGTACGAAAAATAGTGCATGTACTTTTAAAATATTATAAAGGAGTGATATAAATATACGTTATTACTTATGTTTATCTTGCAGTCTTTTAAACATTCCAGCTGTACTTGATTAGAATGTAAAAGCAAATTTTAATATTGACATTTTAATTTCAATTCCAGATTTTGTAAAGGTATGTAGGGAATGGTTTATTAATATTTGTCGTGAAAAAAAATAGTAAATGCTGTTTTTGTGTTTAGCCTTTCAGCTATCCTGGCTAAAACGTTGCCACTACACCACTGCCCATAATATCAGTGTACAATGTGGGCTTGGTAAACAAATAAATATTTTGTCATCATAGCAATTTTGTCCCGAGAAGGCAGTGAAATAAAACTATTTCACAAAAATATTTCTCTCAATAATTGTTTTTTAGAACTTTGTTTAATGCAGTTATTTTGACTTTTTCTTTCTTATATTTAAGGAAACTGCGTGTAATTTTTTGTCTGTAAAATATATGCATATTATTGTGTTTCTTTAACGACAAGAAAAAATTGTAATTAGAGCAACCCTTTTCAAAATTAGAATAAAAAATTTAAATTATCAAGAAAAAATGTCCACATCTGGTGGTGCAAACCTTGTCCTTGCGAGAAGTCTGCATAATAATATATTTAAAGTGTACGGAGAATTGGTGCTTTCAAATAATCGTTGATGTTTTAAATAACCAAATGAAGGGGAATATAACCTATTATCAAAGTATTGAGAACCAAAGAAAGGGGGAAAATATAGCCTATTATCAAATTATTGAGACTGTCTTTGGGATGTCGAACGAAAGCACTTGTTTCGAATCTTTGTAGTGACTGTTTTATATGCCAGCTAACAGTTCTGGTTCTTAGAAAAGTTTTAATTCATTACTTTAGACAACATGATTACTTTGGGGAAAAATTCTTTTTCTTGGAGTTCGTTTCTCGTACAGGAAAAACATTTTTTAACACCAAGAAACTGTCGTCAATCGTGAAAAATTAGTTTTTTAAGAAGTGCTGGTTAGAAATCGTCAAAGAAAATTAAAGAAAGCTTTTTGCAGAGAGGTGGAATTGGTTTTCGCTCCTTTCTAATCGGAGGAGGTCGATTTGTTTTCGTTCCTTTGGAATCGTCAAGGAATTGTAAATTTTCGGATGAGGTAGAATTTCTTTTTCGTTGTTTTGAGGCAATGGAATTTCTCCTCTGTGCAAGATTCTTCAATTTCCATATGTTGATAAAACCGCACCAAAGCGGAAAAGAAAATAATAGCAATAACAGGCAGTATTCGATATAAGTAAAAGTGAATCTACTGCTTTGATATTCTTTGCTTAAAAATAAAATAGTGATGAAATTGTTGGTTNAAGAAGTGCTGGTTAGAAATCGTCAAAGAAAATTAAAGAAAGCTTTTTGCAGAGAGGTGGAATTGGTTTTCGCTCCTTTCTAATCGGAGGAGGTCGATTTGTTTTCGTTCCTTTGGAATCGTCAAGGAATTGTAAATTTTCGGATGAGGTAGAATTTCTTTTTCGTTGTTTTGAGGCAATGGAATTTCTCCTCTGTGCAAGAATCTTCAATTTCCATATGTTGATAAAACCGCACCAAAGCGGAAAAGAAAATAATAGCAATAACAGGCAGTATTCGATATAAGTAAAAGTGAATCTACTGCTTTGATATTCTTTGCTTAAAAATAAAAAGGAAAAAACAACTGCAGATGAAATATTAGAAGCGATTTGGGGTACGAAGAGGTTATCAAGAAAGGAAATGAAAGGTAAATGCAGCTTGCTAGTTCAAGGTCTGGAATTCTTTGACGTTCTGCTTTTTTCGTTATTTTTGAACGTCACTTGCCTCACTGAAAACTTTACTTGACTGGGTTGGTTCTTGCATAAAGAAAAAGCTAACAGTTTTGTTTCACAGTTTTTCTTTATTCGTCATCAGGATATGGAATCTGATTGGTTTGCGAATTATTTCGCGGCGAAAAAGTTGAAATAAGTCCAATTTTCTTGCGAAATGGAATATTTGCTGAGACGAAGGAATATTATGTAATATTTTTTTGTGACCAATAGATTTCTGTCTTTCGCTTTGAGGGAGTAAGTTCGTCTAGTGGAAATAAAACATTTATCATCGCTAACAAAAGAACCACGAACGTCTGGTTTTTTTCATAAGGCAACTAAAAATGATTTGGATCACACCAATCTAGTACTTTAGCAAGGGTCGGTGTCTACCTGGGAAGTTTAAATGATTGCTGGAAGTAGTCGGGTTTTAATTGATTACATTTTATTTGCAAGTTTGCTATTTTTATCACCGGTGACACAGTTTTGCCTTTGCCAAAATCGGTACCACTGAAAAAATAAGATCTTGACTTATTTGTTGAGTTGACAATCAATGGTTCCACTAAGATGAAAGGGCATCAAGTCCGGCCAAACATCACTCTTTGGTAAAGCAAAGCACTTGCATCTCTCAAGTCTTTTGATCTTTGACCTGATGAAACCGCAACACATCTCGGCCTTGGATCTTTTACACGAATCTGAAAAAAGGCTTGTTTGACTTTTGCTGCCGATGCAGTAGGGTTTATTTGGCTACCTATAATCATATCCTAGATCAGATTCTGTAGTGGAGGTCCCACTTTGAGGCACTTATTCAGAGATGGCCTCTTCTGATTCTTTTCTTGCGGATGCATCATACACTGTACTTACTTTGGTGCTTTCGGTTAACTCCCACACAACTACCTTATGAGAAATGTAGAATTTTTTTTCAAATTTAGTTGGTGAGTCCTTTTTCCATGATTTCTGCTGCAATTTGTTTCTGTATGATTTCCTTATACTCACTGAAGAAGGGCTTTTTATGGTCCACCTTCTTCAGTAAGTCAGGAGATCTTGCTGACTTGTTGTTTTCGCAGCTCTTTTCATGGCAAATGAGTCTTGTACCAGCCTTAAACATTACCCTGGAGATGTTTTTTGAAGTCTTCATATGCTGCACCTCGATCACCTTTCAATCAAGCGTTGTTTTTGATCCCAAATACATCAAATCTGCAGAGTCTGCCATAGTCTTTACAAGACGATCTTGTCAAATAAAGGTTCAACTCCACTTCGTGTCCCAGAGACATGATGGCCCTTTCAAATCTCGTCAGCTCTGCTATTGGTTCACCTGGTTGAACAACTATTAGTGTCGCTGGCATCTTAACTTTGTAGTATTTACTGGTTCCAATTATCGAATGTATTGACAGCTGGTCCTACTACTCTTTGTCATCCATTCTTACTCCCCTGAGGTGTCTGAAATGATCGATCAAAGTTCTTGTAGCAGGGATTCTTTAGTTTGAAGAGGCTATCTTTCTCTACATAACTGATCTTAGCAAATACGGTACGGTAAACTCCAAGCATCTCCATCTTTTAGTGACTTTTCATGACCTTGTGTGCATCAGCATCCGGCTCCCCCTTTCCCTCAGTTTCACTGACTTTACTCTAACCTTTTCTACCAGGGTTGAAGAAGCATAACAGCTTCCCAGTCCTGTATCAAGTAGTGATCTGCATTTGACTCCACTTACTTCAACTACTACCACTAGGTAAATTACATTACTAAATTACTAGGTAAAATACTTCTCATTCAGGGCGCACATCGCAGTACTTTTTTCAGAGCAGGCGGCTTGGTGCTTTTGTCACGGATTGATGCGTGATATTCTTGGAACACTTAAAACAGATGCAGCTCTTACCTTAATCAGCACAATGTCACTGTTTTATGAAGTTAAAACACAGCTGGTTGGTACTCAGGATACGGAGATGATCTTACACGTTTGGCACGATTGTGCAGACTTCAGACCTATGATCTGCTTGCTCACGGTAGATGAGATTTTTCCCCGGAAATGTCCTCCTGTCTCTATATGTATGCTGCATCTAAACTCCTTATGCAGCACTGCTCTGCTAGCATATTTTTGCTGTTTCTCCTTAAGTTCTCTTTTCAGCCCTTCATTACGTTCTCAGCATCTCTTTTCCTCGTAACGTTTGTACTTACATCTCCTTAAGGGTTCCCGAGGCGCGTTGTGAATTCTCTAGGACTTCCTTTTATCTCTTTGGGTTTTTTTCTCCGGTGATTGTGTCCAATCTTTTGTATCCTCATCTTACAACCCACCATTCTCAGCTTCACGCAAATAATCCCTTCATATGCCATGGAGCTTCTCCAAAGACGTCTCAATATCTCTTGCTTAAATCTCTATATCCTTTTCTATTCCATTTGTAATGATCAAATTCGCCCTTTTGTCAATTAAGGGAAGCACTCGAAGTGTGTTTCTCATCTTCTTTAAACTGCATCCATTTTAATAAATTTCAACTGTAAAGATAGTTTCCAAAGTCCAGTGAAGAATTTCCAACCCAGTTTGACCAGATTTGGTGGTTTTCAAAGTCCTTGTTGACCAAAATTCAATGTGTGTAAGGTCTTTATTCGTCTCTCTCCTTTTGTTTATAAACACTTGGACTCCTTGACTCGGATACTCGACGATCGTGTGCCGTAGGTTAAGGAAATATTTCTTTGAATCCAAGAGCTTGTTTAGGGCCCTATACGCAACAGATCACCTTTACTCACCTCTTGGGGGCTCCACTTTAGTTATGAATTAAGGATCGCTGCAACAAAATAAATCACCCTTAGGTATGATTTAAAATCTACTACTTAAAATCGTGTCGTTGAAAATGTACCCACAGTTGTACTTGTTCAGATCTCTTGTCAGTTATCTCCTCAAGGGCCCATGTCACATCGGGGCAGGGATGTCATGGGTCCACCAACTATTTTGCAAAGAAAAGTAGTTTATTGGTTACAAGAGTCGATGAAAAAGTGAGGAATGCTAAGATGTGTTAAATTGCTTAATGATATACACAGAAGTCTTCATTTTAAACTGAAATTAATTGTTTTCTGAAAAAAGGATTTCTGCGTCAATCAATTTGCATGAGTCATGCATGAATCCAGAAATGCCACTCTGTTTATTCATTTAATTATAAGTAGTTTTGACGCGAAGTAGGAAATAAGTTGTAAAACCTTAGAAAAATAATTAGCGACAGAAAATTGACAGATTATTTTCATAAACGAAAATCAAGTTGCACAGAAAAAAATGTGACGGAAGACTCGAGTACCGCAGCAGTGACAGCTACTAGTTTTTCAACAGCCCTCCGTTGTAGTGCGTTTTCTTCCAATGTCAGCTTGTTAATATCCAGTACATTGTATGCATTTAAACCTCCTAAAAATTTGTATTTCCAAGGACTATGGTGGGCTCGAGAGCGTGATCATGCCAGAAAAATTGTTTTGAACGATTTCCATAGCCTCACTATGATACAAAATTTCGATTTTTATTCACAGGACGTAACCAATTTTACAGACCTATAAAATTTATTTTTGCGAGTATATTTTCTTCATTTTCTGACTCAAATCCAAATTATTTTCTAAGCCAGACCAAAACACTATCCCCCTGCCTAACCCCCTACTCTGGGTTTCACTCTTGCGCAAGCCCGAAACAAAATCCTGGATCGCCCTTAATTCACTGCACAAGAAACGATAAGGAGCAGCCTAGAAAATGTCGTAGATATAGCCACTTCCTCATTTACCGTTATTTATATTACACTGCAGTGGTATTACAACATATTACTCAGCCTGCTTAATAGCACGTCTTACAAAATACCATTCGCTTAATTTCTCTCTCTTTCAGTTCAGGGCTGATGGCGTGTTTTGTTGCTATTGCTCAAATGAAATAAGTACTCTAATTAACAAAAAAAATAAGAAGAAAAAACTTAAAATTGTTGGTTTCAACTCATAGAAAAAAGCCCCAAAATCCTTTGAAGAGCATGAAATGTCAGGATTTCACGCAACCACTATTTATATGGATTATGTTGTTACTTCCTGCTCGGACATTCGACAGATAACCAGTAAAAGCCATAGCAAAAAAAGGTGACGGAGAGAAAACACTTAGTTAATGGCATCAGATGCCTGCGTTATTAATCAGACAGGGAAGTGCTTAACAGGCTAACCCTGACAATGACAATAACCCCGAACTGCTAAAACTTCTGTGTTGTAAAGATCTATTTGCTGAATCTGCACTGAAAAAGTCAACAAACAAGTACATCCGTAATGAAATTGAAAATGAAATTTTTTTATTTTTATTATTATTATTATTATTATTACTACGAATATTTATACAGTATTAAAAGTTCAAAATAAGATATAGACAAGCTATATACAAATTCTGTTCTACCACTTTGTCCTGGATATCATAGCTGTAATGTGCTCGGTGAACTACTCGCAAAAATCAATTAATATCGTTTTTTGGACATCATGGGTGATGAGTACACAGACGTAAGCAACAAAGACCAGATTACCTTTGGTGTACGAACTGTCACTGGCGAATTAGAAATTCTTGAAGATTTTCTTGGATTTTATGAACTCAATGATATTAAACTGTTTAAAAAATTCAGGAAATATTGCCGCCATTTCACTTGCCTTGAGATGACTGTCGAAGGCAGACCTACGATGGGGAAAGTAACATAATGGGAAGGAAATCAGATGTTGCTAGTCAGACTAAGGCAATGCAAAGCATAGCCATCATCACGTTTTGCCATGTTCACTCTCTGAGCTCAGCCGTGAAAGACTCGATGTCCTGTTGTAAGATTTTCTCTGATACAATGGGGACTGTTGGCGAAATATGCACTTTGGTGAAATTCTCCAGAACGGAGATAATATTCTCGGTTCAATTCATGAGGTTTTGGGAGGTAATTTCGAAGTTCAGAAGGGAAGGAAGGATATAAAGCTGAATAACTTTGTGTTACACACTGGACGGTAAAATCTTCATGTCTTAGAAGAATAATTGAAAAATATTCAGCACTACAAATATTTTTATGGCACATGTTTGTCTGAAAGGCTTCACGATGACGTGAAGTCAAAGATTATTGGTGTCCAATTGCAAATGCTTTCATTTTCGGTTTTTTCCTCTGTCAAAAGCCACAAGTTGTATTCGTTAACTAATAATCTTTCAAAAGTACTACAATAAGAAAACTGTTTGCTTTTTGTGGTTATCGTTTGCTTTAACTAACTGTGGACACAGTGAAGGGCAGGGGGAAAAGATCGAGATTTGGATCTTTTTTTTTTGAATCGGTGAGGCTAAAAGCAGCCACCCAGATGTAGAAGATCCTGTGCTCCCAAGAATGCCACAAGGCTGCTTACTCAAACCTACATCATGCAAGAACGTCTGGCTCTTAAGAAAGTATCAGGATAGCAATTTATCTGTCAACAGTAGATATTACTTTAAAGCTCTGGAGGCTATTATCATGGTAATAAATGACAGTTTTGATCAGCCAAGCAGTTCATTGCCTCAGTTGAGCAGCTGCTATTTAAATCGACTAACAATTAAGCATGTGAAAACGAGAAAGCAAACTGGGTGCTAAATATAGCTATGACTTTAGTGCTTCTGCTTTACTGGCAGAGTTCCCCGTTTTAAGAACACTGTGCAAAGTAACGGAAATTGCCAAGTTCGACGATATAGTACATTGTTAAAAGCATCAACAGCAGAGCTCTGTCTATACTCAAGAATGTTATCACTATAATTGAGATAGTTTTGATTGGAGGTCCAACAACTGCTAGGCCAGAGCGCTCTTTTTCATTAGCACAAAGAATAAAAATCTCAGCTATGACACAGATATAATTCAATTCATTTTCAATTTTAACCACATACAAAGACCTGGTAGACAGGCAACCTGGCTTTGGTCAATGTTATTATTGACTATGTTGAAAGTAAACCAAGTTGTCTAAACCATCTCGCAAAATTTTATCGACTCTGACATATGAAATATACTTGCAATTTGTTATTGCTTCAGATGTTCAGAATAATCCTAGTGAATATGGAGATAACGTTTATTTTTTCCCGACCTTTAGAGCATTTAAGATGATCAAAAGTTTTCAGGTTTTTGTACAGAAAATGGAAACCAAGCAGTTGGTGTATTCTTGGAAATGGTTTAACAAATTCTTTTCAATGGTAATAAAATTCTCCAAACACCCCCAAACCCCATAAAATGGGTTGCATGAGCCCAGTCCTCTCTGGTATCGTCTCCTCTTGACAGACATAGCTTAGATTTTGTACAAAATCTTAGATGTTTTTATACATAAAGGATTCAAAAAGTAGTTCATTGAAATTCCTTAGAGTGCTATGCCCATTATTATTATCTCCAATTAGTTTCAACAAGAAATCAAAAAAACAACTTTACTCAAGAAATCATCTTTACTCAAGAAAATACTCTTAATAAGTAAAATATAAACTGAAAAGAGTGAGTACTAGTGACAAATCTGACTAAAATGATATACACTTAAATAGCACAGGACAACAAAAAAACGCCCTTTTTTCATTGTTTTGAAAAAAGAGGTCATTTTATGCTAATTTGTGGCTGCTGATTCCAAATATGCAATCAGAAATGCCCTATCATGTCAGGATTTTGAGTTATTTATATGCTTTGTTTCTCAAAATAGTGACAAAAATGGCTATTTTGCATTATATTTGTTCAAGGTAGTTGCTAGTAATATGCATTATTAAATATACTTGAGGTTGTTTTTACCACTATTTATTCCCGTTTAAACAGTTTTAATTAAATTATTCTGTTCAGTATCCACTGCTTTCTTTACTTTCTCCTTTTACAGGGCAAGGACATCTGGCGTCTTCTTTGTGAAAATGAAAGTCACACAGCAACACAAAGACAGGCACCATATAGGTGAATTTACAGTTAGTAACCTGTGATCTGTTATTGATGAGAGGTGTCAATTTGGTTGCTGTCATAATGTCTTCTGTGAGAAAAAAGTGTTTTAACAAGCCAAATATATTTTGTTACATTTGTGGTAATTTTACCTTGGTGAAGCAAAGGATGAAGATTACAGAGTCTGTAAAACGGGCTTATCTTGCCTATTCAGAGATTAATGTTTGGAGAACAAGATAAACCATGGGCATCCGAATTTTTAATGTATTTTGCTTTGAGAAACTTCTTTGTTCACTGTGTTGACACAGAAGACCTTCTGCGCGGCATGGGTGATCTTAGTATGATCTTAGCGATTGGAGACTTTTTATTGACAGTTCAAAGAGAAGTTTGAAATGTGTTTTCCTCCACAATGGAAACGAAATGTGGTGCTGTGTCAATCGATCATACAATGCATTTGAAGGAACAACACAAAAGCATTAAAATGGTGATGGAGATGCTCAACTACAATCTTAATAACTGGGTGATTTTTTGTGGATTTAAAATGCTTAATTTTCTCCTTGGCCTTTGTAGATGAAGTTAATAACTTTCAAGGTAACAATAAAATCCCTAACTACACTTATATTGTTAACGAATTGCTAGAGAGCTTTTAAATTTTAAGATTCAATAGGAGCATCAAAATTCACTAACTGCGCAGTCACCCAGATAATTTTTCTGATAATCTTGCTGCCCTTAGCGAAGAACAAGATGAACGCTTTTATCAAGATATAAAAGTGATGGAAGAGCGCTATCAAGGTAGGTGGGACATCCACATGATGGCTGATTACACAGGGGAACAATTTTGGGGGACTCTCGTGTTTTCTTTAAAAATAAAAGTGCTTCTGGACCAATTTTTCGTGCTGAATCCAAAAATGATATCCATTTGTTCCCACCACGTCTAGTTTTTGCGGAATAGGATTCCTTTTTTTTACTCAACCCTATTTCGTATGGTGGTTGGCGCCACCGTCTCGGTTTTCTCTCGAATATTTTCCAAATGGAACCAGCTGTGAACTCAAAGCTTTTTGACTTTTATCGAGGCATGTTTTTACAGTTTTACTACAATTCTCAAGCGTATGTGATGACCCAGTCCAAGTTTATGGCCGTTTTGTCACTGGACTTTTGGTCAAAGTTGGCATTCGGCCAACATGTGATTTTTTTGACTGTGAAATTGATGGCATCATTCTTTTTCATCATTCATTGAAAAATGCATTTAAAAAGTGA
>RDPX01000076.1:1581959-1601705 GCA_003991215.1 Morbakka virulenta | reverse complement strand
AACAACTTTTGACCCATCTATTAGATATTTCTTAAGCTTGGTAAGAACTTGGAAATAATTGCTGCGCGTATTCATGAAATGTTGCGGAACGCCGGAAAAATCTGGTTTGAGATCATTGGGGCCTAATAACTCCAAAATGGTCAAAACCACACTTTCTGACAAATAATGTTTTATTCATTTTGGGCCTATTTTTAGCCCCAAAAGGCCGAAGTGTAGAGGGCCAGAGTTTTCGACAGGCGTGCTCCAAGTTATTACTTAGTTTTACAAAAGGTAAAAATCGCAACTTGAAAGATAACTTCTGGTTCATCCATTACTTTTTACTGAAGCTCGGTAATAACTTGAAAATAATTGCTACACAAATTGATTTAGTACCGGTGACCCTGAAAAATTCGGATTCATGACCCCTGAGGCTTTTGGACTTAAGATAACCCTTAATTGACCAAACAACACACTTTGACAAATACCTTAATAATAATTATAATAATAATAATAATTATTATTATTATTATTATTATAACAATAATTCCCAATAATTCTCAATAATTCTCAATAATTCCTAATAATTCCCAATAACAATAACAATTCTTAATAACTCTCACAAACTCTATGTTTCCCAATAATTCTTTATAACTCCCAATAAATTCTCATAATTCCCAATAATTCTTAATAACTCCCAATAATTCTCAACAGCCCTTGTAATTCTTCATTCTCAAACACTTGTTAAAGTGATTCACCCCTCGAATTTTGCTTAATTTAATTTAATTTAGCATTTAATTGTACTTAACAAGCTTAAATCGGCCTCTTTCTAATTAAGGACTTGTCACTCATCTTTCTTATTCAGATAAATTGTTGTCCATACTCAACTTTACTCAAGCACTTCACAGTCGCATTAATAAAGATATGGGCGTGGTCATAAAAGGGTGCATCCATACTTTTAATATGGTCTCTGTAGCCCCCCTTGTTAATATTTTTTGGAAACCATTCAATGCAAAGCTATTTTACTTGAAGAGAAACCACGAGGACAGGAAGTTTTGCCTGAAATCAAAACTAAGTCATGGCTTTTCTGAGAAAATGTTTAGGTACAGGTCTTTTAAATAGACCCAGACATGGATGCATACAACTGGGTGTTATATTTCAAAAAAAGAACAGCCGGGGAGTAGAAAATATGCGGCAAAGGTGAGTTGTACTCATTTGGCAATTGTAGTGACATTGACCCCTTTCCGAGTGATTGGTGTGTGTATACATATAAACGTTTGTTCTTATACTCTATATTATATACTCAATATGCTCAATATTTATAAAAACAGAGCTGAAATAGAATCACACTTTAAAAGTAACTACATTATTTGTTCAACTAAAGGTTTCACGTATTTGACGGTCATCAGTCCTGATGAACGTAAAATACTTGAAATTTTAATTTGCACAGACAGTGTAGAATTTAGTTATTTTTCAAATTTAGTTATATATGTAAAATACGTTTGCCCCGATAGTAATGTAAAAATGTGTAGATGTTAGTATATTACGTTTTCATGACTTGGACACTATCAGTTTGTATGTTAGCTATATTTAGAGAAACTGCTTCTCATTTAGGGGCAGTAACAGGGATGTTTTGTTCCAGATGGAGAATGATATTTTGAAGTCTTCGCTGTTCATACTGATAATATCTGTTCTTTTTACTCAGTGAAGCCCAGAAAACACTGGGCTGTCTTGAATTGCATCAGACATCAAACATGAAATATTTTTGTATTGTTGCAGAAAATTAGGGGGTAAAAATAAATTTTTAAAAATCGACTTTTTGTTTTGAATACACTGTCATTGATGTACTGTGTTTAAGAAATCAAATAAAGTTTTTATGACAGTGTGTACACATTTCTGTACTTCAAAGTAAGAACCGCTATTGTGTTTTATTTATTCAAGAAGGAAAACAACAAAGACCCCACAAAGACAGTGAACACCATAAAAGCCCGGATCCGCTAATCTTTTTCCACCCAGAATCCACAACAACAACGCATTTTCACATCTTTGTGGTCCCACCAAGGACTTTTGTGCCCGCACCAAAACAACACACTCCTATTCAACTTCTAGTATCACCAAGAAAAATCCACTTACAGTCGCATCGCCTCCCTCAACACCAGTGGAAAAACCACTTAAATGTAAGTTTTTAAACAAAAATGTATAATACGAAAAATATAATGCAAAAGGTCCGCCCCAGATCTTAATGATTACCGCTCACTGCTGCTCCTGATCAGTCTCGCACTGTTCACCAGGAGAGTAATGAAAGATCGAAGAAGGAAAACAACAAAGAAACAAATCAAATATTTATAAACTTTTAATTGAAATATTTCGTTGCCCCTTGTAACTTCATCCTCAATCAAAAGTTTAAAACCCATTATAACAATCTAAAAAACTACAGAACATTAAATTTTAAAACAGGAAACAGTTTTTATGTATATATATATATGTATACTTCTCTCTCTATATATTTCTCAGAAGCTCTGTGCNAAGGTCCGCCCCAGATCTTAATGATTACCGCTCACTGCTGCTCCTGATCAGTCTCGCACTGTTCACCAGGAGAGTAATGAAAGATCGAAGAAGGAAAACAACAAAGAAACAAATCAAATATTTATAAACTTTTAATTGAAATATTTCGTTGCCCCTTGTAACTTCATCCTCAATCAAAAGTTTAAAACCCATTTTAACAGTCTAAAAAACTACAGAACATTAAATTTAAAACAGGAAAAAGTTTTTATGTATATATATATATATACTCATTCATAAAATATCAATCAACATGGCCAGAGAGTTATTTCTCAGAAGCTCTGTTTCGCCCTTTGTGCACTGATGAGCCCACAAAGGGCGAAACAGTACTGTCTGCAGATTGAGTATATATATACATACATACATACTCTTCAAACTACAAACTTACACCTCGACATAATTAATTGAAAATTTTGGTATTTTGGAGCTCCTGCGATTTTTAATTCAGTCTATATTTTTAGATTTACAGTTTGTTTATCGACGTCACATGTAATCTGAGTTGCCTGACCATGTGATGAAATTTTTTGTTCAAATTGTTGAAATATTTGCTTATTAACTTCAGTTATTAATGTTCATGATAGCGCTCTTTGCAAATATTGCAACTATCGATGAACATTTTGATAGTGTTGCACATTATGTGGATCGTGCGACTGCTTTTATTGGTGCTAACAAAATTGAGGTGGACCTCAGAATGTGTACCTCTTGGCTTACTGTTGGACCCACGACGTTCTAGCTACTAAAAAACTATGTAGCCTGGAGAATCCAAACACAAAGTTCGAGGAAAATAATTGTACTTCTCCAGAACCATTTTAAGCCAACCCTTATGGTCATTAGTGAACGCCACAGGCTTCGGACAACCACTCAAGTAGCTGACAAATCTGTGGCATACTGTCGTTGCCAGCAATGTTGGTTTTAAACGTTACTCGACAAAGCATTGAGAGGTCGCTTTATTTCTAGATTACATCCAAATATGAGGCAGGCGAAATGCTTTCTCGAAAGCAAGCGCTATTTGACCTTCGAAATCGCCGGTGAATTATGTCATCCAGTGCAACTGGCTACACAAGCTAAATAAGGCAACGATTGACGCTGCTGCAAAAGCCCTGCACATGTAATTTTTCCAGCAAGGAGTCGTCGTAATGACCCATTCAAAGGTGAGCCTTCTGTCAGTCCTTTTTCCTGTTGTGGCAATATTAATCATACCACGCGCGATTGCAGGTTTTTAACTGCTGTACGCCATCAGTGCCATCGGTTTGTTGGTTGAAACTCAAGAGTTTCTGCCAACAAAAAGCGACCTTCGCCACATCGATCGTGGAGCAACAGGGTGCCGTCATCCCAACACAACAGAGGAAAAAATACGATATATCGGTGAGAGTGGACGGCAACTCCGAAAAGAATAAGGACGATTCTCCTTCATAATTTGGCTTGTAATACAGGCCAGATTCAGATTTAGAATTCTTTTATTCATCATTTTTACAAATCAAAACATGGAATACAGCATAATAATAATTACATGTAAAAATGCAAAAAATATTACCCAAATATTACACACAAAAAAATGTCAGTAATAACATCAGCAAGTAATAAATACTGCCATGTAAAAAAGTATACAATACTGGATATTGAAAATTTTAATAAATTACTGACTACATTGGCATAAGCTATGATAATGAATAAGATTGACACTGAAAAATTAAAAATATTAAATAATATCTCCTCAACTTATTTCCATGGTGGACTCTCTGATAATAATTTTGAGTGAATACAAGGAGCAGAAAACAAGGCCATAACCTTAATGTAAATGTTGGAGGAAACCACGTATCAGTGGAATTAGAAACTGGAGCGTCAAGATCCACTGCAAATGCCAATAGACCTTACTTATTTTGTAGAGGCTGGTTGCCCTTTCTTTCTTTAGATTCCTGTTTAATATTTTGGATAAATTTTTGATAAACAATACCAGGGATGTTAATTGTATGCCACAGGCTCCTTGTGGGATTGTTGTTCCCCCTTGAGGACCATTATCCCCCCAAAGTTTAGGCCAATATTAGGTAGTATAGCATGACAAATAAGGTATATCTCAGTTTTAAGGCTAGCTTAAGGCTTAAAGAAGGGTCAAGCCAGTGTTTAAGAGGGTAGGTCATCATATTCTGTATTGGCAGGTGTAACAGGTGACATAGCAAATTTGTCAAGCAAGATGTCACAATTCCTGTCATACATAGTGAGTGGGCCTCAACAGTTGTGTTTATTCCCAAGGCAGACGTGAGTATATGGAGACTACTGGCTTCTGCCACCATGCAGCATTGGCCATTGTTGTTATCTGGTTATGTTTACTATATTGAGTAGGCCCTAAAGTTCTACTCATCAGAAGGGTAGTTATGATACCATTCAGTGTGTCCAATCACTTCATGGACTGTTAATATGAATTTGGTTTTTTGGACATGAACAGATAAATTGGCAGTTACTAGTAAAGTTGTTGCTCAATCCACTGTTGTACAGCTAGATTGGGTTTCCTGTGTAAATAGTGCCATTTCAACTTTTGCAAGTTGAGCATAAGAAACAGGTCTCACCTTGTGAAATTTTGGCATTTCTACAACTGAGATTTTCATCTTGTAACAAGGAGGTCAAGCTATTCTTATTAGTAGAATTAATTGTTTATTCCTAGAAGATCATCCCAGTGAGTTTGAACTTTCTTCACCCAGATCCTTCCAAACAAGGCTGTAGTTCCTTCTTTTACTATCAGTAATGGCAAGGAATAATTTGAGTTGGCATACTCAATGTGAACATTTACTTTCTGAAGAGGGTGAATTCATTCTCCAGTGTATGTCAACAGTGTTGCTTGCATTAGCTTTAATGAAATATGTGAACAATACTGTTCATAAATTGTTTTTGGAGCTTATGTAAATGCACAACCAATATCAAGCTGCATTCCAGTTTATACACTTTCAGTTTTCAGTGGACCTTTAATATCTGGATTTGACATGCAAGTGACAAGTATCTCCTGTAAAATCAGATTTCTCTCCATTGTCATCTGCTTCAAACAGATTTATTTTACTTATCTTGCAAATCTTTGCCAAGTGTCCCTCAGCATTGCATCTATAGCACACCTTGTTTTTATGTTTGCAATCTTTATGAGCATGTCCAGTTCCACCATATGTGTAACAAACATAGTTTGATTTAGCTTCCTCTGCAGGATTAGATGATGTAGATCTCTTTGGAGCAGCTTTATTAGTGTCCTTCCTGTTAAACTTTCTGGCATTTGAGTGTCCAGTTTGTTTCATACAATTAATAGAATTCTTATGAAAGCTCTGTGTTTCTTGTTTGGCTTCATCAGCTATAGCAAGCTTCATAACATCGTCAAATGTTGTATTGTCCTGATGGAATAATTTCTTCTTTGTTTATTCATCAGAATTCCAGTGACAAATTGATCACAGAGTGCATGTGTCAAGAATGATCCAAAATTACAGTCGGTTGCTAGATAGCTGAGTACTGTAACTGGGAATACTTTCTTGCTATTCTTCCACACACATATGAAATTTGTAAGCCCCTGCAACCTCAAGATTCTTTGGCTTGTAATGTGATTGTAAGAGTTGACATAATTCAGCAAATGTATTGTCTTCAGGAGCGCAAGTCCCTTAATTTATTGCAAGTTTTGCTTTCAATAACAGTTATGATGCCACTTTCTTTTTGTCTGCAGCATTCATGATAGTTCCTGTAATATCAGATGCACATTGTCTGATGTCATTTGCAATAAGTTATTGATCTAGCATTATATGCAGACATCATTATATGAAGTCTCCCACAAAGGATCAAACCCCCCAATTCCTCCTATCAGAGCAGTGGCCATCTAAAAACTTTGCAAAAAACCCTTAGGAAATGGCACTTCTGAATGGAGAGAATCTTTTTGAATTAGAACAACATGGAAAACAGAATTCAGAAATACCCTACAACTAGCAAAACTCCTCAAGAGCTCTTCCTAAAGCATACTCCTTGTAATGATTAAGACGTTGCTGTGTTTATATTTTAGGTCGAGTTTCAAATACAAATAAAAGAGATAGGATACAGTGTGTGTTACACATGCACACTACTTGCACAGCTGCTTGTTAAAAAACATAAGCAAAGCAAGTTCCATTGGAAATGTAGTAATATGAAATTAAAGCTGTGAAATAATGTTCTGTTTTTTCCTGGGTCTGGGACAGCATCTGGTGGTTGATGTGTATTGTCTAATACTGTTGCTGCTCTTGCCATCTCTCCTCCCTCAATGCACACTATTGATGTTGATTGGTATTGGTCTGGTGTGATGATGGGTTGAGACCAGCTCTATCTTCTCACTTTGTGTATTTTTTAAGAGTTGTAGGAAACTTCACACCACCAATGTTTCTGTGTCAATGTGTCCTGTTTGAATTGGAAGTCTCTTTCTCTCTTTCACTAGTGTAATGATTAACAAGTTGGTATCTTCAAGTTTGTTTCATATACATATTTAAGGTTCCATCTAAAATACAAACAAAAGACTGGGTACAGAGTGTTATACCTCTAGTATCATACTTAGCTTAGTTATGTCTTGATTAGAAAACGAAGTTAATGAAAATAAAAATTTCCTTCAAAAGATACAATCCACTCCAAGCTTATGACTTTACATGTTGGTCAGTGTGTTAGAGTAAGGAATTCAAGAGGAGGAAAAGATAGATGGATTCCAGGTATTGTTATCTCAATAAAAGGGGCACATATTTATTATTTATTGTTAAAGTACCTGGTAATAGTAAATAAATGTGCTTTATAGACCAAAAAAACCTGATGGTTCTTGACATTTCCCTGCATTTGAACTCAAAGAGAGCAACGAGAAGAGGTTAACTAATTTAGGGTTGCCAGTAACTAAAGTTGAATTACTAGTGGTAGTATCTGTGCCACCACATTCTGCTAGCCACAATAATATAGTTCTTATCCCCACAAGTGTAAAGGACACATAGATGAAAGCAACTAGATAAGTTAGGGCAGCTCCCCACCTGAAAGTGCAATAGTTCCAACTAGGTGCTAGAATTTCAAAAACTCTGCCCAACCCATGTTCAGTTGACATAAATATCAGACCCTTTCTCCTGGATGTTCAGTAGTAGTTGAATCTGGATAATGTAAGACTTGTTGGATATTTCATAGAAACAAAGACTCATCTGGCAGAGGGAGAATCTGTTAGTTGTTTTTTTAAAGCCGATTTATTTACAATAAGTTGTATTAGAAATCCTTGGATCTCTGTCATTCCTCTGTGGCCACAATCCTGTCCTGTTACACTTGTCAAGGACAACTTGTTACACTTTGTGAAAGTTACACTTCCATGTCAAAACCGATGAAAGGTGCAGGTGCTACTGTAGTCTCTTACACAGTGAAAAATATTATGAGAAAGTGTAGTATTAGAATATGTTTTATATCATAAACTAAACTGATTATTGATTACTACTATTTTATGTCATGTAGTAGTAGTAGTAGTAGTAGTAGTAGTAGTAGTAGTAGTAGTAGTAGTGGTGGTGGTTGTGGTGCTGGTGCTTGTAGTAAAAGTAATAGTAGAGAATGGGAGAATAAACTTGCTGTCTCCAGTATGATCAATATTTATAATTAATCAAAGAATTTTTAACTATCTATAAATCTCATCAGTTTCTTTATCAGCAAGAAGGCTTCTTGGAACATAGTTGGATTACAATATTTACAGAAAGATTTACTGCCCTCATGTTTCCATGCACTCCTGCATTTAAGTATTAGTAGTAATAGTAATAGAAAGTGTAGCTTTGGTAGCAGTGGTAAAAATAGTTGTAATAGGAGTAACAATAATTTAGTAATTGAAATAATTCCATTAGTACCAATAGGAATCAGAGGTGTAGTATTTAAAGTAGGATAAGAATTATCCAGGAAGGGATACTGTTTTATTTCTTTACTTAAAACTGAAGATTTATGTACAATGGGAAAAGGAATTGTTGTGGTGTCCAATTGATTATGGAATAAGGGTATTTTGATAGCATTCAGCCACAATGCAAAGCAAAAGCAAATCTATCTTTTACCTCTAACCCTTATCCTGATTCTTTCATGATGTAGCAATATAAAAATGCTCTCCTCCATATGAGGCTGTCGTCAAATCATAATTTTTTTTATTTTGGTAATTTTTCAAGCTGAGAGGACCTAAGTATGAAAAATTGATTTTGGTTTAAAATTCCTTACAACAGAGACAAAGTTTTCATGGAACTTTTTCTTTTTTTTTAAAGTTCATCATTTGTTGGAAAGGACTTTTTAACACTGCGGGACTTAAGCAGGGAAGAAATAACAGATTTACTGTGGGTAGCAAAGGATTTGAAAGAGCAGATAAAGATACAGGGCAAGGTCAGCTAACAATGCTTTATTTTTTTGTCTATAAATTGTTTGCGGATTATTTGTTTTTTAATTTTGGTGAAATATTATTTTGTGAAAAATATATTATAATTCTGTAAAATGTTATATTTTGACAATATATTATAATTTGGTAAAATAACATAATTCAATTAGGATGGTATATTTGGCTACTTGAATAAAGATTCTATTCTGTTACCTGTTATAAGTTTTACTTTATGTATTGTTGCCCACATCTTTTTCCAACCGAATTAGCATCAAGGAAGAGAATTTGGAATTATATTGCAAAATAAGCAGAATGTATTCGCTCCATAAGTAACAAGTCATTTTGTTTATACATTATCCTGTATAGGTGCAAAATTCTTTGTGAAATAGCTCTTATTATGGATATGTATTTTAGCTTTGCTTTATACATGGTCTTTCATACATTGGCCTCCACGTTCATTTAGTTAAATGTTATTTGTGGCCTTTTGATGGGCTTAGAGTGGAGAGGGTAGGGTAGGTTGCAATTCTAATGAAATTGAATAATTAGAAAGGATTCTTTCCCAATACTTGCGTTCTGGTCCAAAGAATGTTGTGTGGTGCACATGATAGATAGATGGATTATTAGTTGTTACGCACCACTGGAGCTAACTGTAGGATTTCTTTCTTTTTTTTCGTTCTCTCTCACACTATAACTTGGTGTCAGGTGTATAAGAACCTGTCTGTCGTTGGAGTACATGTTTGCTTGTAGTTCGGAGGAGTGGATGTTACATTATGGATGAGCTTGAGCGCCCTCCACCATTTTCGTTTGAAGGAAATATGTCACACAGGTGAAAAACGCGGAGTAAACATTTTTACTTCTTCATAACGGCTACAGAATCAGAAAGGAAATTTGACAATTTAAAGCCTCGATTCTTCTGTCATGTGTCGGTCCCAAAGGTAGGAAGATATACGAAGCATTTCAATTTGACTCTGAAGGCGATCGTTTCAAATTTGATAAAGCCCTTACCAAGCTTGCGGCATATTCCAATCCTCGCAAGAATATCATAATTATCCGTCACAAATTCTTTACTTATAAGTAGCAAGAAGGTCAATCCTTTTAATGATTATGTGATAGAGCTTAAACAACGCAGTTCTGAGTGTGAATTTGGTACTCTTCAGTATTCACTGGTTAAAGATATGATTGCTTGTGGGGTAATTCATAATTCATTGGGAAAGACTATTGCTTCCTGTCATGCTGCAGAGGAAACCCGCATGCATGCCAAAGAACAAAATTCATTTCAAAACAGTGCAGATATATTAATTAAATCAGCAGAAAACATGAATATGATGTTAGAAAGAAGTTCCTCTCAAACAAATTTGATAAGGAGAGTAAAAAGTCATGGGACGTGATAAAGAGATGTAAATTTTTCAATTCTACTCATAATCGTGGTCAATGCCCTGCTCATGGGAAAAAGTGTCGTTCTTGTAAAGAGCTGAATCATTTTCAAATGTGTTGTCCTAACAAGCAAGTGAAAGAGTGAAGTCCCATCGTCAAATGATAGTTCTGGTGAAGAGTTCTTTATCGATTCGATTCAAACAAAAAGCTCAACTGAGTTCAAGACTATTTCTACTGTAAATGGAGTTAAATCGGATTGGTCTGTTTCGTTGGAGATGAATGGAATTATCACTCTTTCAAAGATGGATACAGGAGCTCAATGTAATGAACTTCCAAAGACTCTTCTCGACAATTTATCACCTCGTCATAATTTAAAGCCAACAACCATGAAGCTCTCAGCCTACAATGGCAAGGAAATCCCAGTGGCTGGAAAGTGTATTACTAGCATCAAACTAAAAAAACAGAAGATTAACGTTTTGTTCATTGTTGTTGACGCTGACCCAGTCCCTATTATTGGTTTGAACACATCAGAAAAGCTCAATTTAATCAAGAGGATTTACAACTGATGATAGTCCAGTTCAAGCTAATATTCAAGATGAATTCTCAGATTGTTTTTGTGAAATTGGTTGCTTAAAACGCACTCATCATATTGAACTTAAAGATAATGTAAAACCGGTTATTGCTCTTATCAGGAAAATTCCATTTGCTCTCAAAGCCACGCTGAAGGGAGAATTACAGCGTATGGTAAAGCTTGAAGTAATTGAACCAACAGAAAAGCCTACTGATTGAATGAATGCGTCGGTTATTGTCTCGAAGCCCAATGGAAAGATAAGGATTTGTCTTGATCCTCGTCCACTCAATAAAGCTATCAAACGACAACATCACAACCTGCCTACTGCGCAGGAAATCATTTCTGAAATGTCTGGTGCACATTACTTTACCAAACCCGACGCCTCAAATGGGTATTGGCAAATAAAAGTTGATAAACGACAGTGCAGCTTTGTTGACATTTGAAACTCCATTTGATAGGTATTGTTTCAAACGCTTGCCTTTCGGAATCCATTCTGCCAGTGAATTATTTCAAGCTGAAGTTGCCAACATTGTTTCTGGTATGTGGGGATGTGCTAACTCTCAAGATGACATAATTGTATGGGGTGCATCAAAAGAGGAACATGATAAGAGATTACGTCCATGCCTTACTGGTATTCGTGAAAGTGGTTGAAAGTTAAATCGAAGCAAATGCATCATTACATCAAAGTCACTTACATTTGTTGGTCACATTATTTCAGCTGATGGCGTGAAACCGGACCCTACTAAAGTTAACGCTATCACTGACACGCCTATTCCCAAATCTAAAGTTGATCTGCAATGCTTTCTTGGAATGGTAAATTATGTAGCCAAATTTGTGCCTAATCTTTCGTAAATAACAGCTACTCTTCGCCGCTTATTCAAGAATGATGTTCAATTAATTTTACAAAACCGGAAAAATTGATGCAATTGCAAAGCTCAAATGCCTCATCACGACATCGCCATGTCTCAAATTTTTTTATCCTAATTTACCAACACGTTTAAAACCTGATGCTAGCTCAGAAGGTTCAGGAGTGCTTCTTGAACAAAATCATGGATCTGAGCATGAGGAGAAATGGCATCCCATCGCTTATGCATCCAGAGCTCTGCAGCCTTTCGAGCAAAGATATGCGCAAATTGAGAAGGAAGTCATATTTGGAACAGAACGTTTCCACGAATATATTTATGGTCGTCATTTTATAGTCTATAATGATGATCAACCATTGAAGTCCATTTTAGCAAGTTGATAGTTGATTGTCCTCCACGTATACAACGTTTTTTTCATACACTCCAGAAGTACGATCTCATTCTTGAATATTCTCCAGGAAAGACATATCTCATAGGTGTGCCTATGCAGTTTTGTGATGAAAGAATAGCAATTTGGGGCGACGAGGAAGCCCGTAATTTGCTAAGGAAAGGTAGCAGCAAGTAATAGTGACTGNGAGCTCTGCAGCCTTTCGAGCAAAGATATGCGCAAATTGAGAAGGAAGTCATATTTGGAACAGAACGTTTCCACGAATATATTTATGGTCGTCATTTTATAGTCTATAATGATGATCAACCATTGAAGTCCATTTTAGCAAGTTGATAGTTGATTGTCCTCCACGTATACAACGTTTTTTTCATACACTCCAGAAGTACGATCTCATTCTTGAATATTCTCCAGGAAAGACATATCTCATAGGTGTGCCTATGCAGTTTTGTGATGAAAGAATAGCAATTTGGGGCGACGAGGAAGCCCGTAATTTGCCAAGGAAAGGTAGCAGAAAGTAATAGTGACTGCACTTTTTCTAGTGGCCTGGTGGTGATCTTACTAAAAAACGGCCAGTGTATAGGGTTGTATTACAGTTATTTTTAATATTTTAACATGCAGCAACATCTAGTTGCTGCATTTAAAATGTTGTCTGGGTATCTTCCTTTATTTTTTTTCTTTGTGTACACTCTCGGCATATCTATTATCTGCTGCATAGATATAGCGCAAATTTGTAAAGCATCAGAGGCATTTGTACTGCACTCAAATGAGTTTCCCATAGTTTTAAACGTCAGGTTTGGCCTTTTACTACTGCCATTTAATAGGCACCTAAATTTCTCTTTGCAAAATGACACCGTACGTCCGGAATCAAAGAAGGTAAACCTTCCAGTAGTATGTGGCGTATTCTTCAGTTTAGCATTGACGGGGATTCTAGCCATAGCACATGAAGCTTCGTTGGCTCCTACTTGACAACTGGTATTAGTACTGTGACTTGCACATACATTGCTTACTACTGTAAAAAGTTGTTCATTTCCTTGCTGTGAAGTAGTGTTCGATTTCTGATGCTTTGCGGATTTACTAATTGAACGCAAGTCGTCATGAAGCATAATAGTCTTCCTTGTGTCCTTGAGACATCACAAGAGGCTTGACCAGTGCTTGGCGGTGTTAATGGCAGCTGGTGTTGGTTGGTGGAATTCCTCTGGTAGGGAGTTTGGGGTAGTTGATGAAGCATAGTTGGGTGTTGTTTTGCCACAAACGGGATATTTTAGCCTACTCTTACACTGTTTTGTCATGTTTTTCTATCTAAGACATCCAAAACATAGTGCGTTGCTCTTTAATTGTGCATAAATTTCTTTATGACTTGTGGATAAAATACTCTTGCAACTTTTAAAGTCACGAGTGTCAACTTCATAATACGAACACTCACCGTTGGCATGTATACTCTTAGCTTTCGCTACTCCACATGTTACATTGAAAATATTTCTAGTAGCACTCTGAATTCTTAATAATTTGTAGAGATGTTCCCTGCCTAAGCTTCCGTAATTTCAATATTCCCATAAACTGGATCGTTAGTATTCTTCGCTTCTCCTTTGGCAAAATCGACAAAATATGAAAATTTCACGATTCTCTTACTTTCCTTTATTTGCAATACAGTGTTTCTCCGTCTGTCATTTGAATTTACCAACAAGTCACTTAATGTTCTACGAGAAGTTAAGGATACACGCACCTACACCTTCACCTACATCTTCTTCTAGCCGTTTTACATTCAACCAAGGATAATAAATACTCACCAAAGGCTCTCGGGTCACCGACACATATAACAGGCCATTATATCTTCCAATGAGGCTCGTCGTTGCCGCTCCTCAGCAGAAGCTGTCTTCTTCCGCGTCAAATATGTCAGTAAATTTTAATGCTGTGTGTGCGAGATAAAAAGACTAAGAAACCATGGAATTCCTATGTTCTTTTNGATTCTCTTACTTTCCTTTATTTGCAATACAGTGTTTCTCCGTCTGTCATTTGAATTTACCAACAAGTCACTTAATGTTCTACGAGAAGTTAAGGATACACGCACCTACACCTTCACCTACATCTTCATCTTCTTCTAGCCGTTTTACATTCAACCAAGGATAATAAATACTCACCAAAGGCTCTCGGGTCACCGACACATATAACAGGCCATTATATCTTCCAATGAGTCTCGTCGTTGCCGCTCCTCAGCAGAAGCTGTCTTCTTCCGCGTCAAATATGTCAGTAAATTTTAATGCTGTGTGTGCGAGATAAAAAGACTAAGAAACCACAAACATGTATTTTCCTACATCATATCAAACATCGTACAACATCTTGTGTTTGTTATGCATGTAAGAAAATGGTATTATTCTTAAAAAACTGACATTTACTTTTAAATATTCAACGTACCTGATTTATCGATTCTCAGTTTATATCCTTTGAGTAGTTTGTTACGTCGGTGTCGAACAGTTAAAACAACAGAGCCAAATAACGGCTGGGAATCATAGGAAAAATAACCAAAGTTTTTCAAAAAGAATAAGAACGCAGTAATGGAGCTTGCGACTGACATTTGTTTGACTGCTCAACCCAGCTTAACACTGTTACTATTTCAAAACAAAAAACGAATACGACTGAAAAACCTTCAGTCTATAAGCGCTAGCCTTGTATTTTATTTATTTTGTTTTATTTTATTACTGAGCAAAGAAGTGTTTATAAAGATAACTGAACATTACTGAGCAAAGAAGTGTCTGTAAAAAAAACTCTGAACTTCACTTGATACAGGAATGGGTGTCCATTAGGTCTACATTCAACTCAGTTTCAGAATTGACCAACTTATTGTTCTATCACACAATGGAGCAAGCGTACAGGGCACGCATTAAAGGCCAGTCTATTATCATGTCAATTGTCTATAACGAAAAGATAAATCGTCTTAGAACAAGAACAAGGAAAATACAAAGACGTAGAAGGGCGGCAATATTTGCTCATGCTTAAAAAGCAAGTTACAATGTAGAAGCTAATTATAGAAAACGAATATAGACAGAATCACTGTATTGGGTCTTACAGTAAAGTATATGTAGCATGCTGGGCAGAACTGCCACCATTATGGTATCATTAACTTTCGTTGCCGGAAGAAAAAACTCTTTTGAAAAGCCAAGAAATTCCTGTATTTTTCCGGCTTGTTGATACTTATATTTCACCAGAAACCATTAATTTTGTCATACCATCCATCGCCATGTAGGATCGAGGCAGTGTTAGCTCACACCCTGCCAGTTGGAAGCAAAAGAACGATTGCATATGCATCCCGGATGCTATCATCAGTCATCAGCAGAGTGCAACTATAGTCATACTGAAAAGGAGGAACTGCCCATATTGTTTATTGTTAAAAATTTCATCAATATCTCTATGGTCGAAAAGTTCTCATTCTTACCGCAAACCAGTACTCAGATTGTTTGGTACCAGTAATGCCAGCTCGTACTGCTGAAAGAATTCATAGATAGGCATTGCTGTCAGCTGTCTACAGTTATGAATTATGATATTGATCTGGAGTATCAAATGCAAATGCTGATCGGATGAGCCGGTTGCCAGGATTCATCAAAAGCTGGTTTTAATGTAACGGTGACTGAATTATTCAATCCATCAATCACATCGCAAGAAGTATAGCTGCACAGATGAAGAGAACTGATGTTGGCAAAAATGTTAAAATATGTTTGTCAGTACTGGACAGAGAATATGTGAGGAGCAGCTCAAGCCATCCAAGACCCGTCAAAATGAGTTGTGGAAGGTGGATGTATCTTAATAGGATACCAGAGTGGTGATTACACAATATCTCCACTCAAACATAAAAAGAATTGCATGAAGTTCAGGCATGTGTCGTATAAAGGGTGACGCTCGAAGCTATTTTTGGTAGCCAAAAGTTGATCAACTGATTGAAGAAGCAGTGAAATAATGGTAGTAACACCAGAACGTGCCGACAAAAGCACTCGTTCACCCATGGGTAAGTACCAGTCAACCCTGGACAAGGTTACCTGTAGATTTTGCTGTACCGTTTCTTGGGGTAGTTTTCCTTATCATCATTGATTTCCACTCGAAGTAGATAGAGGGATGTCCAGTAAGTCTAAATGTTTATGGCTTCAATCCAACAATTGAGTGTTAAAGAACTGCTTTGCCACTCATGGATTGCCACAGATATGTGTCAGTGACAATGCTCCAAGTGGCATGAGTGTTAGAATTTGGTACATTCACGAAGAATTATGTATTCTGTCATGTAACAAATCCGCCATACCATCTGTCTACCAATGGAAGTGCTGAGAGGGCTGTGCAGTCATTGGAAAATGCAATGAGAAAGGTGTGTAGTTCTTCATCATATTAATCGTTAGCAAGAAGAGCAACCGGTTGTTATTTACATGAAAAAAACACGAAAAGTCTCCAGCTGATCTTTTTATGAATCAAAATTTATTGAAAAGAGTTCAACCAGTTCAACTGCAGCACAACAGTTTAAAGCAGAACAGTTTAGTTGGGTATGACTGATTGAGCGAAGGGTGGAGGTATGTAGTATATTGGTCTGAACTGCCACTATTATGAACTTTCAGTGCTGAAAGGCTATTATTTTTTTTTTGTTTAAGTTTTATTTTTAAAATGACTGTCTTGGGCTGTCACGAAATATTTGTTACTGTTCCTTCGTTCTTGATTTATTTCAGCAAATTTTCTTATTGGAATATTCTAGCAGACATGGCCGCTTTTAATTTTTTCTTTTGCTTGCTGGTGTTAACATTAGCTCTAGGTGTAAACTATTCAAATATTTTTGACTGCTTTATTTTCATTGTGGAACAATTGTGTTTATTTTTCTAGCTATTGAGACCTTTGGAAGGAAAAACTTTGGGTCTCATATTTGAGAAAAGGAGTACCAGAACAAGGGTTTCAACAGAAGCTGGTATAGTGTACCTTTTTTATTTTTCTTGTGTGTAATAAGCCAGCAGTTTTTTTAGTAATTATCAAACTACCAATTTTCTTTGATTAATCACTCAGGGTGAATATTTCAAAATAGACCTTAAATTTGAGGTAGTTATTGAGATGGGTGCTTGTTGAAGGATAAATGATTGAAGTAATATGTTATTTCCTTCATTTTGATAATAGTAAAATATAATTATTTCCACATTAAAAAAACTTTTATTATTTCCGTCAAAATTTGATTAAAATCATTGGTAAAGGGTATACTTATTTGAGAGTGGCAAGCGAAGGAACAGATTACTAAGAAGAGGTTCTAATCATTAATTGGTACAGTATTAAAGGGAAACGTATTCCAGACACATGTCTAACACCATGTATTTCTTGTTAAATTTAGATTAGAGCTTGAAATAAATCACACGTCTTAATGAAGTAAGAGAATAGCCATTTATTACTCTGGCAACCCTTGGATTAAGAAGCCAATGCCAAATAATTGATCCTATTAGAATTAGGGCAATCAAGTAGTCAGACTCCAATGAGGCTGGATACGGCCTGTGCTGTGAGGCACAAGACTGTCTGCTGACCTATTTTTTGCATGTTGCTATTAATTGCCCTATTGCTACACCATATTTTCTTTCTGGCTATTCTAGCAATCACAAGTTTAGCACCTATGCATACCTTCTAATAAAAAAAATAATAATGACATGATAAGGATTGGATTGTCAAAGGAGGAGGCACAGGACCAACCCCTGAAAGGGAAGAGACGAAAGAAGAAGACGACGAAGATGATTATGATGATTATGATGCTCAATTTCTCTAATAAAAAGTTCAAATGACACCTTGCTACCATCACAAGTGTCACCAAAGGTACAGGAAGAAACAGTAGCCATGACGCAACTGTACTTTTACCCATGGCTCCATTAACCAAGCTTTGTTGTCCCTACATACTCTGTTTTAATTCAGTTAAAGCAAAAAAGACGCAGCCAAGAAAGAGCAACACTTTTACATTGAATAGGAATTAAGATTATGAAATCAAATTCTACTTATAAACCAAAGATTAAGTCTGTAGAGCAACTAATAAACTAAAAGCGTGTATAATAGTTAATAACGCATAGATAAAAACATTGTTGTAGTTTTGTTGATTTCTAAGAGAAATGTTGTTGTTCGAAAAACATGAAGAGTTGATAGCCTCTTGAAAATCGTAAATTGTACATTTTGATATTCAGTAGACACTTTATTATGGAAGAAAGTAATTAAAATATTATATAATAAGCAGGACTTGAAGATTTGCAAACTGTTAACTTTACTTCGTTTATGTTCTGTACTGATCAGGAAAAATGCATAGCGTCGGAGAAATTCTGCTGGTAGAGAAAAAACTTTATTGCTGTTCCTGTTACAACGTAAACCTCACCCCTTAATTTCCATTAATCAACCAACTGTCAAACAAATTATGTTTCTATTCATGGACAATAACACGTGATTGAATGGTTAATAAAATTTGCCTTACAAATCCCTTTTACCTGTATCGATGCTAACTTGGAAAACACAATAGATTATATACACAGAATACACAATCAGATGTTGAAGATGCTTTTTTTTGTTTGGTGGATTCAGTTTTTCTCCATATAGTTTCTTTTTTCTTTATTTTTTATACAAATACTTAAAATTCATTAGAAATAGAACGTACCTTGATAACAAAATTTTGTGTATAATAGAATCTAATTTTTTCCCGAAGTGTTTTATTCTGTAAAAATATAATAAATAAGACCAATTCCTAACATCATATGTAGAAAAAGCTGATAGAGTGGTGTAGTAATACTATGTCAGAAGATGACTGACGTCATAGGAACCCCCCTCCCCCAGCAGAAATGAAATCGGAGGGAACAGGATATACAGCGAACACCAAGAGGAAGAACGAAGAGGAAATGATGACCAGAAAGAAGATGGCGAGACAGTATTGAAGCTGAAGCAGAACTGAAATGGGTAAGGAAGTAGAAGATCGATAGAAACGAAAGAACTTGTGGAGGACACATTCCTGCAATTGCTTGAACGAATAATAGTGATGGTGATGAGCCCTCGATACGTTTTAAACTTTGTGGTATCTGGAGCTCCCTTGGCAAAGAGATACGAGCTAAGATAGCTTAAGTGTTATTTATTAAGAAAGAAGGGGTCTACCGCTTTTTAGTAGTTAAGACGCAAAACTAAAGATTTCCGTGAAACCGATGGAAAGTTTTACGAATGTGGCGCGTAAAACTGTTGATTTCATTTTTAAAATGAGTGGGATATATTTGACCCAATTTCATTTTGCATGAGTTACAAGGTTGTTTTGGAACCCTTTAGACAACCCTGGGACCAAAAGGTGCAAGTTATTATCTATAAGGATCAGATCAGGACGGAATGTTGCTGTTGTGATACAGTGTAATTGAAAGCTATGCAGATAAAAGAGGGAAGACGTATTAAAGGGGCTAACACTACCATTGGAGCTGCTACTACTCTTGCTGGTGCTACCACTGCTGGTACTACCACTGCCACCACCACCACTACTACTACTACTACAACTACTACTACTACTGCTACTACTACTACTACAACTACTACTACTACTGCTACTACTACTACTATTACTACTACTGCTACTACTACTACTACTGCTACTATTACTACTACTTCTACTACTACTACTGCTACTATTACTACTACTGCTACTACTGCTACTACT